>VZRN01002263.1:1499632-1541363 GCA_013397935.1 Dasyornis broadbenti
AAAATTAAAGTATGTTTGTGTTTTTTTTTTTTTTTTTTTTTTTTTTAAATATATACTTATTTATATTTTCACGATCAGCCAAATCTTTTCCTTTATCCTTCTGTTTCAATTCAAATCCATTGCAATCCGTGGGAACCTTTATATAAATAGCACTAGGGTTTAAGAAAACCCATCTCAGTAGATGTTAACCAGTCTTAGTCTCCTTAGTCTTTGATATAGTCTAATATCTATGGCAGATATTTCTTGCATAAATAAAACTTTATGAGTATTCTTTTAAGATCATCTGTCAAACAGATTTCTAATGGAAACTTTACATTAATTGAATAATTTGATAAATTACAGAATGCTTTAGCACCTACATAAACTGTTCAGAGAGTACTGTTAACCTCTAAATTAGATTATGCATAGTCCAAAGCAAGTCCCTAAAACAACTCAAGGCTACATAACTAACTGGTTAGCTTTTTGTTGCCTACTCAAGACAACTTTTTTGGATCATGTATTATTTTATCTAAAAATGTTCTGAAACATAGCATCCTTTTGTTCACTTACCAAAGTTATTTTCACAAACCATGAACACGAGGCTGTCATCCCTTTTATGCTTGCCTCTACTCATATCTTTCCAGTTTTCACCCAGATCTCTTTCTAACAGTTTGTTTTATACTTGTTAAATATTCTGGCTACCATGAAAGGTGAGCCCTTAAAAATCATTGCCACTGAATAAATAAATTAGGTATTTCTTGTTCTGCCTGAAAGCAGAGTAGGGTAATGTTTGGTGAGGTTTCTTTTACTGAGAATGTATTTTGAAGGCAATGACAGCAATGCTGGAATCCACTCCTAAGTTCCATCAGCTCATTTTTTTTTTTCAATTCAAATGCAAATTTAAAATCTGGCAAGTTATAAGGTGCATACCCAGGATATACCTTACTACTGAACTTCTGAAGCAGTGAATAGTCATAAATTTTCCAGAGGTCATTGTGTCTGGTTTACTTGTATTGTTCAGGAGTGCTGACAGCACACAAGTATTCCTACTGCAAGAAGCTACCATTGTACCAGGTGTTTTGATTGATTTTTTTCCATAGTGTAGGTTTATGCCCACTGTGTGCAGATGCCCAACAATATGTACTTTGCCTTGGAAAACAACTAGCAAGGAAAACAACAAATAGCCAGCCAAATGTCAGCCACTGTGCCCAGTCCATTTTGAGATTTTTGCTGCTCAGATGTGAGAATGATTTCCATCTGTTCCTATGTGAGATAAAGATTTAGAGCTGCTGGCAATGGGGAGCCTTTAAAAAAGCCAGCCCATGCCAGGGCAGCTTGTCAGTGTGCATGGATGCAAGTGATCCCAAACCTGAATAATGAGCACAGTGGAAGCCGTCTGTTGTAAACCAACAGGCTTCTCATTTCTATCACAACTCATTTTCTGCATTGAAATTTAAGCCCTTTGAATCTTCCTGACACAGTGTGATGCCCTGGGTCAGGATGACAGTGTCTGCCAGCTGGGGACCAGACAGCTGTGCCAACAAAAGCAATTACAGGAGCCCCCCTATGTCCAGCATCATTGTTTGCACACACTGAACATGAGCTTACCTAAGACTCAAGCTTGGATCCCTGGGGTGAAACAGCAACCAATCTGTCTGATAAACCAAGTAAGATTTTGCTAGTGCCTAACTGAGGAGATGTTGCAGCAAGTTCCCTAGAGACCAAACTTGTCCTTTGTTTTCACAGAATCACAGAACCATTTAGGTTAGAAAAGACTTCTGAGATCATTGAGTCCAACTTTTGACCAACCCTTGTCAACTAGACCATGTCACCAAGTGCCACATACAGTCATTTGTTGAACACTTGCAGAGATGCTGACTCCCTGGAAGTCCACTCCAATGTTTAACCACCCTTTCCATGAAGACATTCCTCCCTATGTCCAACTTGAATACATGCATAGTTGAGGCTGTGTCCTCTCATCCTGTTGCTGGTTGCCTGGGAGAAGAGACCGACCCACACCTGGCTACAACCTCTTTTCAGTACTTGTAGAGAGTGATAAGGTTCTTCCTGAGCCTCCTTTTCTCCAGGCTAAACAACCCAGCTCCCTCAGCTGCTCTTCATAGGACTTATTCTCCAGACTTTCACCAGCTCCATTGCCCTTCTCTGGACTTGCTCCAGCATTTCAATGTCCTGCCTGAACTGAGGGGTCCAGAACTCAGTATTTCAGTGCTGAGTACAGGGGGACAATCCCTGTCCTGGTCCTTCTGGCTGCACTATTTCTGATGCAAGCCAGGATGTCTTTGGACCTGCAGTAAGAAGAGTAGTTTCTTCTACTTCCACCAGTCTCACTCCTTTCTGCATCACAACTTGAAAATTAACTGTGATTTTCTAACATCATGTGACAGAAACCAAAGAAGAGACCATGGACTTACCACATAAATTCCTACGACATGCAATTAAGCCCTTCAATAAAAACATCAAAGAAACAAAAATCTGAAAATATAGAAAATTCTGAACAAAATCCCCATCATCACCCCCAAGCTGATGCATGCGGTAGACGACTTTGACTTTCAGCTCTTCGGTGCCATTTGAAATCTGCTTTGACTGTAAAAAGGTTTTAGTGGCTTAAAGAACATTCCCAGTTCACGATTACCTCTGACATTACTACTACACCTGCAAATCTGCGTGAGTTTCTAGGCATTGCCTTTGTCTCCTCGTTTTCTAGAGAGAGCACTATAAACAGGTGTATTGAAATAAAGAGCTTGCCTGCACTTAGAGGACAAGCAATCCTCCAGGTTGCCATAACCAGCACAGATATTCTGGGAGCAACATCAAACAGCAGTTTTCCCCCAGAACACACCATGGAATCTAAACATATATTACTCCAGTGACATGTAGACATGAGAAAAGGCGCACGAATAACTGGGCGGATGAATTTGAAGGGTGGGATATTTTGTCCATCTCGACCTCTTCAATCTTGCTGTTAGCCTGGGTTGAGTCCAAAGGCATCTCTTCTTTCATTGATCCACAAGCCTTTCCTGGAAAATGAAGGCCATGTTCCACACTGGATGGTTGGTTTTTGACTACAAGATTCAGAGTTGTTTGCAGAGTTGTTCCTCCCCTGCCTGGGACACAGCGATGCATGAGGAGGGGATTGCTTCATTTCCTGATTGTTCCTCAGGCAACTAAATGGATAGGGTTGAACTGATGCCTCATCTGTTCTTTTGAGGTGCAAAACAACTTCAAATACTGTTGGTTATCTTGTCTACAAAACTAAACTTTCAGAAGAAACTCTGAAAATGAAATCTTTACTTCCCAAAACAACATCCAAACCTGTGTCACTTTGTGCTAGCACACTGCACAACAGTTTAGCGCAGTGCAGAAAATTTAGTGTTGGGAGTTTTTCAGAAGCTTGCCTGCCTTCCTCCTATTCCTAAAAATCAGGGAGAAAAATGAAGGATGAACCCAACAGAGCAGTGCCACTGAGGAAAGGTTCAAGATTTTCTCATCTTTTAGTGCTCCATCAATGTCCAGAGCAGCCTGTACTGCCAGTGTCATCCACCTGCTATGGTAGGGTGACAAAATTGAGATTTCTGTTCTGGCTGTGCATCACCTTACGGAGTATTATACATTTACTCTGTCATGTAGGAAAAAAAACCCTGCTATCATAAAACAACATGTTCCTGAACTTCAGACAGCTTCAGACACCAGTGTGTGTTCTTCACAGTCTGCCTAAACTGTATCCAAATTGTTGTTGTTCCCCTGCTGCACTCAAAGTCACTGTCACAGCTGCAGCATAAATAGCCTCAGGACCTGTAAAATCCCAGTAATGTTTTAGGCTTGAGCCAAAATTTTGAGGTCAGGGAGGTTTGCTGTAAGGGTGCCAGGATTCCCTTGGAAAAAAAAGAGAAAAAGAGATATTAAAGAAAGAAAGACGCTTAAAGGAGAGATTCCAAAGCCTCAGAGAACAACTATGAAGGCAGAAAGAGCTCATTCTGAGGAGACAAAAAAGAAGAAAGTGGGGAAAGAAGAAAAAGAAACACCATTAAGAAAGAAACAACATTCAGGTTCCTGAGTTTGGGGAACTGGACCTCAACTAAACTGCAAAACAGCAGCTTTGTGGCCTAGATCCCACAGATGAAAGGGGAGACTTTCTTAAACCCTTTGTGTGTGATTCGGCTACCAACACCCCCAAAAAACCAAGACCTTTGTGCCTGCCAGTGTCCCATTATGGGAACCCTTCACTGAGCAGTTCTGCTGGATTGAGTGTGGTTCGTCTGACTTATTCAGGGACACACATCAACAGCAGGACAGACATTCCCTTCTGGGTCTCCACAGCTGAGTACCCGGGGATCTGATTCCAACAGAGTCTGGCTGTGTTGTCTCCACTCCTCTCCACCCTCTGTTTAGTCCTCCTCAGGATGTACTGTGTGGGAGAAGTCACACAGGCTGACTGCATTCCTTCCAGGGAGTGGCAACTGCATTTCTTCCCATAATTTCCATACTGCTTGTCTTCTGTCAGAATGGGAATATAGCTTCCCAGTTCTCTCTAATTTTTCCCTCAGTCATTCTCCCACATTACAGTAGGAAAAAAGATCTGGGTCACAGCCTGCAAGGGATAAGAGGGATAAGAAAAGCAAAGCATTGCAACAAGACCATGCTGGTTTTACAAGCACATCAGTAGTTGGGCAGAGGGAAGATTTTCAAATGTCATAAAGGATAATTTTTCCTGTGTGTTTCCCTTTTCTTCTAACACTACAGATAATTCTCTCCTTCTCTGTCTTCACTCTGCCAAACTTCAAGACAGGTATCAGATCTGGCAGTACTTATTTGTAGAAGGTTTCAATTAAAAGAGTCAAGAGTTACTAAATAAGAAGGATAAACAAAAAATGTGTCCCTCCTAACTGTATACCTTGGAGATGGGCAAGATCAGATTATGATGATGTTAAGCTTGGCAACAAGTTGGGAGTACTCACATTCATGTGTGGGGTACTTTTCTGTAAAATATTTCATAGTTTCTGGCATTATATTCATGCTTCACCTTAAACGAGACAAAACCCAAAATATCAGTCTCTTCAGTTTTTTGTATAAGCCGAAATCTCCAGGCTGGTGAAATAAACTCTGAGAAACATTAAGAGTGTTTTTTCAAACATTCATTCCCCCACCACCACCTCCCACCCCTCCCCCACACATTTGATGACATAAATTGAGTCATAGTTGAAGGCATTAATCAGTTTTTATACCCTATCAGTGATCTCAAGTCTTCCACTTCTGATGCACTCTGAAGAAAACACGAAGCTGAAGCAGTAAGTAGGAAGGTTCGTATTTAGCGAACCTTAATTCAGCTCCAACACTTCAGGAAATCATACCCTACTCACAGCTTCCCGCCTGTGGCACTCCTTTATTTAAAACCATTTTCACCTTTGCTGTTTCTGACCTGGCAGAGTTTATCAATCCTCTTATGCACAGTGTGGCTTAGCATGGAAAGTGTATTTCCACAGCTACTAGATAATTGCTGCTGTAGTTACTCACTTGGAGAACATCATCAAGGGTTGGGATAAATGAATCCTTTATACTGCAGTCTTTCAAAGATTTGGAGTGTTTTGGTTTTGTCCTCAGATGTCCTCCACTAAATATATCATAGTTATTTCATAAAATATTTGCTATGAAAACTACGGCACTTTAAGTTTCTTACATCTGTGGGAGACATTTTACTTGGTATGGACATCAAGCAAAGGACTACAAGCTTAGGAATTTGCTTATTCTTGCCAAATGAGTGAATTAGTAGCAGGCATTAGTAGCAAGATCTGGGCCTTAAAGACATACAAACTATGAACTCTGGGCTGGCCAAACAACTGATGAGGGACAGAAGATGCTGTTCAAATGATTTCAATGAAGATTATGAGAAGAATTCAGATGGCTCGAATTTTTCATTTACTGGTCCACAAGTGCCTTACAATGAATATAGTGGATTTTTTTTTTCAGGATAAAATGGCACATTACTAATCATACTTTTAAATTGCTATTAAATTGTATTTCTTTATTTGTGTTCAAAATGCCTTGTTGACAAATAAACATCCACTTCTTGAGCAGCATAAAGAAAAATATACTAATCACAGAAAGAGACTATCATTAATATTATAATTATCTTTATTAAGATACTGGTCAGTGACAGTTGTCATAGCAAAACAATTTCCAAACACTTAGATGGTTACAGAAGGAACTACTGGAACTTGCTGCCAAACAGATTTAACACATGAAATTTCTGTGATTCACTGACTGTTTTAATCATGTTTCTTTTTCTGCTCATGCAACTGACTAAGATAATTTTATGGCTTTAAAGTAGCATAAATCAAGGGTTTTCTAAATGTCACTACCCTTTATACTTCTTGTCAGAAGCATCTGAATTACAGTTGCTTAACATGAGCTTTGTTTTTTTTCTAAATAGATTAGTCCAAAAGTACTATAGTGGTCAAAAAACACCAGTGTTTGAATGTAAAACTTTTCCCCATCATTCTGCATGCCAGCCAGTATATAATTTTTGGTGAAATGCCACAGCCTTCCAATTCCCTTTTTTTCTTTTCTTTTCGCCACACTAATCAAGAGACACTTTATCAGCATATCCTTCAGAGCCAGCCTAGCTCCTTGTTTATCCCTGAAAAGCAGATGGTTGATGCTTTTTCTAATCTTGTTTCAAAGTGATCATACAGTCAAAATAATAGTAACCCTGATTCACTGCCAAATGAAGGTCATGGAAGAGCTCCTGTTAGGTTCAATAAGCATCAATACTTTGTAGTCCTAACATTTCTCAAGAAGTCTGAAATTCATAATGTATTTCTAAAGATTTTTTTTTTTTAATCTTCCTTTCTCCCCACTCATATTTTCATGTCACTGAAATTAACAGCACAAAATGCAGATTAGTAACCTGAAATTAGGACTAGCTGGTTCAAGGCCATATGCCTTTAATTAGTAAGCATATAAAAGGCTGGTTTATGCCTGCTTTCATTAGTGCTACTAATCAGGGATAGTGCTGCTCATTGCTGCAAAGAGAATTCATGACGTGAACAATTTTTGAGCCGAGATTGAACAGATAAGAAATTATCCACAGCTCTATCAATGTCTAGAAGCATCCTGTCTTTCGAGGAATAAATAAACAGTTGATTAGCTAAAATGGAGATACTTATTGCTCTGTTTCCTAGGAACAGAAACCATCTTAAGACATGATGATCTAATGAAGAGTTTATATCCCAAATAAGCACATAACACCTCCATCAATATTTCTGTGGACTGAATAGTGGTGCATCAGGTTTGCAAAATATATATGTGCATTGTCTTCTCAACTGAGCAGTTTGCAAATGTATCAGTGTTGCCGTGTCCCACTGCAAAGGAGATCCTCAAACCGAGGCATTTTTATGCCTGATATTAGACCTCAATAACTGGATGATGTAATTTTATTAAGGTAAATACATAAATAAACATAACTCCTTACCTCCTACAAACAACAACAAAACCCCAAACAGCTGAACAAAACCTATATCTACAAGTAGAAAAACACGGCCCTAGTCAGAACAGATGCACATTAAAGGGCTCTCCGGAATTCTTTTTAAGATATTTTCTTCCTTCATTTGAAGCCACTCCAAATAAAAGATACATTACTGCCAATATCCCCAAAGTTTTAAAAATGCATGGATAAATGCTCTCAGCTCAAGAGTGCTTTATACTCTGTTATCCAGTCAAGATAGGCTGTAATCCTTGTTCTTCACCAATGCCAAATGCCTAGTCGAGGCTCTGAATACAGTGCTAATATACTAAAAGGGCTGTTCATTCTTCTGAAACAAAACAAAACGAAACATACAAACAAATAAACATTCAAAGAACATAAAACTGCTAAACGTTGTCGTGAATGATGTTTAAAAAAAAAACAAAAATGAAAACAAGCACACAAATAAACTTTAAAGAAATAAGTTTTTCTGCTGTCCCAAAATTTAAAATCATTGCTCCTGCTATATTTCATTATTTCTTTCTCTCATCATCATAGTCAACTTTTGGTTAAACAAAATTCTGTGAAAAGATGCCCTTAAGTTCAGTGTCTGATGTGATGCTCATTTAGTCTTATTTTAATATAAAAATAAAATTGCTGGCTTCAGCAAGCCTTTTTACGTACTTACTAAGAGGTTTCTTTGTGTGTGGGTAGAGGCTATTTCTGAATTGCGTATTTCCTTGTTTGTGGTCAGAAAAAGAAATTTTGAACAGATTCCAATCAAGACTACTGAAATCTAAACTGAGGCTGTAAGACGATCCTTTGACTATATAATTGCAAGCTTGTAACTGTTAGAAGGATCAAGTCCTAGCTAGCTTGAAGAGTGTATCTTAATTATATCAATTAGGAACTACCAAGTTAAGGAATACTGATTTGTCCTGAAAAGAACCTCAGAGGTGAATTTATCTCACATTTATTCCATGCTACAACCATGACTTTGAAACAACGAAATAGATTTTGCAGAAACTGAACTGGAGGGAAGAGATACAGAAATACACAGAGATACGTTCCTGCAAATTTAATTTAAATTGGTGTCTAGACAAAGAAAAAAACCACAATTGTGCAAACAAGTCTCCTATGCACCTAAAAGACACATGAGAAAGTAAAGCAACTTAGTGAAATTCTTCATTAAGTCAAAGATGAAGTACAAGAAGTCATTTTTATGCCAATGTACAACTTCAGGTTGCCCTTGACCAATTTCATATCCTTAGATTTTGTTCAACTTATGGTTACTCCTTAAATATAATTTGTGAATTTATTTTTGTGAATTATGGCAGAACTTCTTCTCACTGCTAGCTAATGAATACATGAAATCTCTAAAATTTTGACACAGACACAAAAAAATGAGGAAATGTCCTTAACACCCCATTCACATTAATTTGATTTCAACATATAAACTCCATCTCATTAGTAAGTTTTTCCCACTATGTTATTTTTATTGGTGATAATTCATGAACAGCACTCAGACATTCTTGATCCATACCAACAACATGGGTTTTTTAGATGAATGTTTAACAGCAGCAAACAGCAACCTTAAAGCCTCCCTTCCTAAAGCCTTTTTTATGTGTAGAACTTCCACAACAAATATATACGAAGGCATTATTATATGGGAAAAACAATTAGTCTCAACACTAAACAAGTAGTTTGCCACAAGTTTTTCTTCATTGCAAGACTCCTGGATGATCTGTCTCTTACAGGTTTGGTTAGATTTAGAAAGTTTAATGCTCTCCTCTTCACTGTAAGCCTCTATTTAGAAACTGAATGAAAGTTTTAAGTTATATTCACAGTTATCTAAAGAAGGAAGACAGGAAAAAGTTTCCCAAGGGGAAATTTCCTGCTACAAAGCAAAATTAAGTACAGCAAACTCTCATCAAGAGCTTGGAGGCTACAGACCAAATACATATGGATATTTAATTATGATTTCAGATCCCAAGGAACTTAATACTGGAAGTCAGCCCTACATGAAAGATGGTTTTGTTTCATTTGGTTGTTGTTCAGTTTTGGTTGGGTGGTTTTGTTGGTTTTTTTACCCCTTCCCCCCAATTTTTCTACCTAGGAGTCAATAACTTTTGGGATATAACAAAATTTCTGTAGCTGAAAGGGGAACGTAGTCCTGTAGTTCGTAGAGTTCTTTGCTTCCACAGTCTGTTAATTAGCTCAAAGCTTGAGGATATTACATATGATGCAAAAACTACAGTCAAGTCACCAGTAAACCCACCTAACAGGAGCTGCCAAATATGCAACAGAGTGAACCAGAGTAAGTCCAAAATTGGTTTTAATTTAATGAGTGGCATACATGTAAAGCTTCTGTAGTTCACCAGCAACACCTCAAGGTACTAAATAATCTATTAAGTGCTAATTTATTATCAGAAGAGATCTCTAATAAAAGTAAATAACCATGTCAGAAGACTGTTGAGATTGTAAATAAATTTGTAACTCAAAGTCTACAGTAAAGCTTCCTTTTTATAGATTCAGTGTGCTCCTTCTTGTAAGATTTACAAGGTTAACCTAAAAGTGATGTGCTGACAGCAGCATTTGAATCCAACATTCTCACACTGACATTTGGCAATGAGGATAACCCAGATGCTGCAGTCAGCCTATATGTTAAGAATGGAATTTCCCATGAGAAGGTAAAGTTGTCCAGTGTTTTTTTTCCCAAAAAAGTGAGTGTGAACATTGCATACATGCAGCCAGAAGGGAAAAGATTTATGGTCAATCAGAAAAAAAAAGTACAGTTTTCCATAATGGTTTGCTTGCTTGTTTTGGAAAAAAATTCCAAGTGGAAACCTCAAATACATGATGCTGATCACCAGCTGTCAAACACAGTCCCTGGAACTTAGTGATGCTAGCAACTGTATGAGTCTGCATGCATAAGTGGTCGCATTACTCAGAATGAGTACGTATTTTGTAACTGAGAGAACAGATTCTGTTTGGCAGAAGGAAATATGAGCTTTTTCAAAATGAATACAGTTTTAAACCCTTTTGGTACTGTCCAAATCTAACAAGCATCGAGATCTATGCAAGACTGACTCCAACCTTCCCTTAATAGCCTTGTCAGTAAGGCAGAAGGTATAGCTGCTGTCCTCTTCCCAACACTTCTCCCTTAACTTAGTTTTGCATCAGCTGATAGAGCTTGAAACAACCTCTGTCTGGACTGTCCATCCCTCTGTAAGGGATAAGCATGGACCCAAACTCTATCTCCTATATATTTATGTATATAAATTCACATCCACTGATGCACATTTCTTTTGAGTGCCCCCATGCTTACGCCTTCAGTGAGAAAGTGTCTCTTCTAGAAGACAGTTCTTCAATAAACTGAATCATATTACTGGAAATACAATTTAATGTACTCTTAATGTGGCACTTTCTCAGAAAAAAATAATCCAAAAAGCCATTCTTTCACCTATGCCAAAATAGAGTGGTGGTTTATTCAGCAAGCGTTATGTATGCACCTGCAAAGGAAAGTCAACAGTGCATATTTTAACATCTGTAAATGCTTAGTCTAAGTTGAATTAATTAGGAATCATTTTTCTTCATTGAATCTTATTTAACAAGTAATTTGAGATTTAAAGTATGTTTATTTTTGAAATGTCATGAACTATCTAAAATGGTTAAGAGAAACCGTTCGCATGCATTTGTATTTAGGGTCAGATTTGTAGTGACAAGTAAAGTGTTACAAAATAAATTTAAAGACACAGAGATAAATCAGTCACCATCATAACTACTGCCATAGCAAAAGGGCTAAAAGAGATCTAATAAGCAGGAATAGCTTTCCATGTAGAGGAATGAAAGTTAATTCCTTCCTTCCTTCCTTCTGGGCCTTCCTTCTGCGCCTTCCGCACCTTCCGCGCCTTCTGCGCCTTCCGCACCTTCCGCGCCTTCTGCGCCTTCCGCACCTTCCGCGCCTTCTGCGCCTTCCGCACCTTCCGCGCCTTCTGCGCCTTCCGCACCTTCCGCGCCTTCTGCGCCTTCCGCACCTTCCGCGCCTTCTGCGCCTTCCGCACCTTCCGCGCCTTCTGCGCCTTCCGCACCTTCCGCGCCTTCTGCGCCTTCCGCACCTTCCGCGCCTTCTGCGCCTTCCGCACCTTCCGCGCCTTCTGCGCCTTCCGCACCTTCCGCGCCTTCTGCGCCTTCCGCACCTTCCGCGCCTTCTGCGCCTTCCGCACCTTCCGCGCCTTCTGCGCCTTCCGCACCTTCCGCGCCTTCTGCGCCTTCCGCACCTTCCGCGCCTTCTGCGCCTTCCGCACCTTCCGCGCCTTCTGCGCCTTCCGCACCTTCCGCGCCTTCTGCGCCTTCCGCACCTTCCGCGCCTTCTGCGCCTTCCGCACCTTCCGCGCCTTCTGCGCCTTCCGCACCTTCCCTCCTTCCTTCCCTTTTTGGACCTTTCAGCACTGGAAGTCTACTATGTTAGAGAAGATGAGCTGGAGAATGGGACTTACATCTTGACAAACAAACCTAAGCATAAATACTTTGTTTAAAGCAGTCTGCAGAGATTTTTGCTGAGTGCAGCTGATCTATTGGGATAGCAGAGGAAGCTGTAAGTTGAACTGATTTAGAATCCCTCTGGTATCCCAGGCTGCATTACTCATCTCCAAATATGGCTCAAAGTCCCTGCAGAGTAGCAACATGACTCAGGCGACTTCCAGAAGTTCCTAAAAATGGGTAAAATTAAGACTGCAAATCAAAGGGAGGTAGGAGGGTAGGAAGAAAAAAAAAAAAAAAAAAAAAAAGACCAAAACAAGACACACCACTGCACTTATCTCTCCTGCAGAAGGAATAAGAAAACTGCATGACAGATTAGTCATGTTACTTAACCCAACACTAAGAGAGAAAAAAAGTGACAAGGGTGTTATGAAAACCTGAACAAAAGAACAACATATCAGAAGCGTACTGTAAGCTAATACTGCCATCTAACTCCCAGGAATTAAGTTTTTGATTTCATCAGCATAGCCTTTGAATTTAACTTGCTGTGCTTACCCAGGCTGCAAAAGAAATTATGCTCTATAAGCATTCTTATTGTCTTTAAAATAATAATTTGTCCTGAATGCAGGTTGAAACCTCCACCTCTGTTCACCTACTGAGATTAGTGAGGTGTAATTAATGACAGTAAGAAACAGCTCTGAAGTGGTAAGTATCTCCAAGTTAATGAAAAACCACAAGGTAGTCCTGTACAGATCCTTCCATCAGATACTTGCGTTTGTACAAATACACAAAATGCATATACAAAAAAACAGCGTCACTTAGGTTTTCTGTTCATGCATATAGCTTGAAATAGCAAAATCTTGGGGCTCAATGTACCTTAAGAAATCTTCTCTAATTGGGCTTTCTCAGATTTGTGTCACTCCCATGCATCCTATCACCAGGAAGAAGAGTTCGGTACCTCTCCACATCCCTTCCTCAGGAAGCTGAAGAGAGCAATGAGGTCACCCTTATCATAGAATGATATATATCAGTGTAGTTAAACAGAATTTTTCCTTCTTGAATCCATGTTAATGATGATTGCATGATTCTCTAAATGCCATTAAAGTTTCCTGCATGATCCACATAAGCTACATCACAGTTTACTATCTTTTAGAGAGATTCATCTCCATGAAGAGACAAGCAAAGATTTTTAATGATCCATTTTATCCAGAGATTTTCTTTTTGCAAGTTTTTAAAGTTACACCTGTCAATATTCACCTGCCAGCTCTTAAAAGAGTAAACCCCTCTCCTATTAGAGGAAAATAACATCAGTAAATGAAACCAACTGAATGCATATTTTTTCCCATCTTTAGACAAATTAAAATAATGTTTTCCCTCTGATTAGAAAGAATTGGAAATGCCAATAGATTTAGGGAGAACTTTCTTTTTAACATAGCCTGCACTGGGCTACTGAGAAAATAGAATACAGATACATTTCTGGTTTCTGTCTGACTGCTTGCACATTTCATGAGAGTATATAACATTTCAGGGTAGTGAGACATTCACGTTTTCAGTGAGTCAAGTCAGAAGAATATGTAAGTAAACAAAAGATACATTCATGCCCTCCTTAACTTCAGGCTTAATCTCAGCAAATTAAATTGATACACAGAAATCTCTACTTAATTTAATTTTTAATTTATACCTTCTTATTAATTAATGGTCTTTTAACACCATTTATTTGTAGATTATAAAAATACGTTAATATTTTTCCTGCAGTCTATCAGAACAAACAATAAAGGTGCGCTATGCTTTCTATTTTCCCGGGGAGAAAATTAGATCTGTCATCCTACTAGCAATGCTGGATGCCCTTTTCCTCAAGTGCTGCATAGGAAACAAATTGAATATTTACCTTGGAAAGGCCAATTAATAGTTACTCAGTAGCTTTGGGATACACAAGACAAAAGGTGAATCTGCTAACATGCAGTGAGCTGGTATTTGAATAGCATTTAGAGTAATATCATTTCTGTACCTACGTAAGATCAGCCTCCCCCCACACCCCAACTACTGGACATCACTTCCAGCTCAAGGTACATGTCCTTTAGAAGGACATCTAAAACTTGGTCCATGCCATAACCTACATATATGGACAGCAGGAAAAAGGGAATAAACAATAAAAGAATGAGGATTAGTACACAGAAAAGAGTTTGACAATAAGACTTGCAGTTTGGTACAGAAGAGAGGAGTAATTTTGAATACAGATTCAACATGTCCCTGGCACTAAAACAGTCTTGGTCTAAGATGATTCGTTCCAGCAACTGACAGTGACAAGAGACAATGCTAGAGAAAACTGAATCTTAGAATTAGAGGATGGTTAGAACTGGAAGGCACCTTAAAGATCATCTGGTTCCAACATGCCATGGGCAGGGACACCTTCCACTAGAGCAGATCTCTCCAAGTCCCATTCAACCTGGTCATGAACAGAGATGGGGCCTCAACAACTCTTTTGAAAATGGTGCCCGGAATGGTGCTGGATTTTTGAACAATAATTAAGACAGTTCTAACATTATAAGTCATTGTTGCAGTGTAAAAGCTAATTGTTAGAGTCCACTTAGCCATAGATAAACTCTAACCTTAAAGCCATCCAGAACACATCTTAAATTTTTATAGCCATCTGCAAAAGGTCATGTCTGTGAATGTTCACAACATTGACCCTTCATTTTTTAAACTTTTCCAGTAATAAAAGAACATGCACTTAATAACACAAAATTGCACTCTAATTGGAAATACCCAACAAGATTTAAACTTGTCATTACATCAAACCTTCTTTTGAAAAGAGACACAAAAGGTAAATGCAATTAGATCATTCCATGATGGTCATAGCAAACATTCTCCTTATTGTGACCTGTAACAATAATTCACTGTTAATTGCCATAGGTACTGCACAACAGATTAAGCAGATGACATTCTTCTGGATGCCACAGTTAACTTCTGTTGCTTAACTACAATCTGAAAAACATTGAGCTAGCAATTATATCAAACTTGCTTCTCTCCTATTTTATTTCACCAGAACACCCTAAGGTTGTATGCAGGAAAGAGTTATACCTTTATCTATGCGTTATTTTTTTATCTAAACCCCACAATATTATGTATATAAAACACAGTCCATTTTGCCAACATAGGTTACAGTATCCAAGCAGGAAAGAAACAGCCATTATATTCTCAGAAGCCCACGTCACTGTGTTATATTGAAATACACTAATGAGCTGAGATGCTAGAAAATTAATCAGAAACTGCAAAGGCAGCAGGTGCAGTGTTGGAAGAGAAGCAATCGATGGAAAAGTTGCCAGATTTCATAAAAAAAGAGAGAAGACTATTGATTCTTCAAATTATTACCCAAAGAAGCTATTGTGACAGCACACTTGACAAAGAGCTTGGACGATGAAGCAGACGATGGTAGAAATTACCATTCCCAACTTGTTTAGGATATAAAATATTTTTATTTTACTATCAGCAGCCAAAATAAGAACCACTATAGCAAATTACCTTGGTATTTTGAGGCTGTGAGAAAATTGTTCTGAAACTCCACAATTCTTGTAAGAAAAAAACCCCAAGCTTTCTGTATTTTTCCCTAAAGCAAATCAAGGCTCTAGTTTGTCCATTTAGGATGTAATATAAAACATTCTTTCCTGAAACATTCATTCTTCATTATTTTGACATGCACCTTGGTAGTTCTGTTGATTGGTTATTGGCTGATTTAATTTATATTTTCCTACTTATAGAAAAAAAATCTGAGCTAATAGTTTGACAATCCATTTGTCAATTAAACAATCAGCTTCTGAAAAGATGAAGACAGGCACTTCCTTGAGCTGCAACACTGGATGCCATCATGCTAAGAGCTCAAGGTAAACCATGAGCATCGAGAAGATAGGGCTTGATGAGACTCAATAGCAGTATTATTCAGAATGTCTCATTCAGTAATAATGAACAATTTCAATCACCCAAACATCTGCTCAAAAAAGATTACACCAAAAAAGCAGAGAGCATTATTCAGCTCACTGAGCTATTGCAACCTAAAATGTTATTAATCAAAAACTATTCCAGTCATCTAAACACTGTATCTATAGAGAATAAAACAGAAGTTCTTTTTTCAGAGAATATTTCATTCCTTATCTTCAAATTATCATCATAATCTGCAGATGCTCATAAATCTTCATTAATTATAGAAGAAGCCCAGTTGACTAGCTTTGGCACATAAGATGTCCACCACATTCCTGGAATTCTGTGTGAATGTTTCTTGATGTAGAAGTCAGAGATGGCTTTAAGCTATAATTCTGACCAACAAGGATGAAGTGGCTGAGCAAAATTTCACAGGCAGTAATTCCAATTAAATCTATAAGTAAACAGAAGAGGTAATAACCCTCGGAAATCAAAGGAGAAGCAACAGCATAAACATTTCCTGTCTTCAAGTAGATATTTCAAGAAAATAATTCTCTCAAGAAAGGTGAGAAACATACCAGAAGATCATTATGGCTAATAAGAATTTCTGCATTTACTTCAAATGTAAGAAGAAAACATACAAGAAATGGCAAAAGTCAGATTCTTAAGGGAACATATCCAAAGAGAGCATAAGTATGAAGGTACAGTTTGTGAAAGGAGAAGGCAAGGAGTTGCTCTATAAGAAAAAAGTTAAAAGTCATTGAAAAAACACCCTTCTTGTGTTGGTTCCTGAATCACTAGCATCAAAGGCTGACCTTGAAAAAACAGAAGCATCTAACTAGGCTTGTTGCATCAATGGAAACTCTAGTTTTGTTAAATTGCCTACTCCAATTAACAAAATGGGAATGGTGTAGGAAAGAAGGGGACAGCTGAGTAATTTCCTCTGTTAGCTCTGCTTGGTGAGGTTTCTCAAGTACACTTAAGAGTTGTACTTGCTGATGAAAATTATGGAGAAAGGGTCATAAGACCAAGAAGACTCTCTTACTCAACTGGAATCTCTGATCCAGATTTGGGTGCTGAACTTCAACGAGAATGTGCACTAACCTTAGAAGACAAAAAGAGAAGAAAATGTATAATCAGAGTTCTATAAAAGCATTACTAACTGAAATTATTGAATTAAACTAATTTACCTTAAAGGGAGAAGGGGCAATACAAACATGGTTTAAACAAATGAATGCCTTCTGCAAAGGAGTCATTCTGTTTTCTTACCAATGATGGATATGAAAGAATGAGTTCATATTACAGCATAAAAGACTCAAAGCAAAAATTAAGAAAAACTCTTGGGGTAAAGAGTGAAGCATTAGAATAGATTGCCTGAAGAGGTCATGCAATCTGTCTGTTTAAGGTCTTTAATAAAAGGCTTGATAAATATTTATCAGGAAAGGATATTCATGCTTGGAGGCAAAGAAACAGGTTACATAAATTAAAGTTGCTCTCGGATGAAATTCTCCAAGTCTGTGCCACCACCTGAACTAGTATAATAAGCATAAGGCATTGGAAGTTTTCATTAATGAGAAGAAATGCATCATATAGTCAGCTTTCAAGTATCCTAAAAAGAGGGCTAACTGAGGACACCTTGCCACTGTATGTTTTGGATAAATCTAATAACTCTGGGATATTTCAGAAGCAGAACAGTTGAGGTAACTTAACAAGCCAAATTTGGTTCCATCAAAGAATTGGATTTACTTCGTTGGAAGCATAAATAATATTAGTCAACTTGAAAATTGACCAAATAGGATGATGCTATTCTGTGTTGTAAGTCTTCATTAAGTGAGTCTATATGGATATGTCATAGCCCAAGCTTATGCCTAGGTAACCAAATGCTTCTTTCTCATTGAAACCTGTACATAGACTGAGTATTTGACTTAGTGCCACAAAGTAATCTGAATTTTTTTAACTACTACACAATATCAAAACACCCTAACTGATGAAAAGTTATCAGTCTGATCACAAAAAAAAAGAAAAAACCAACCAAAAAAAAAAAAAATCAAGAAGCCTGCTTTTATTAATTATTTTCACCATTCATGAAGCTTACTATATAATAAAACAATTATGTTATATAACTCTTGTATATAAAACCCACAGAATGTGGAGAATCATTAAGGAACAGAAATCAGAGGGAAGGTATACATAGCAATAAAAAAGCACTCTAAGAGGGACTTATCGTATACAGTGTTTTTATAAAGCAGTAAAATTTAACTTTGTACATATAAAACCAAATAGAACAAAGCTTTGAGGAAGAGGAGTGGGTCTGTCCTTTGAGCAGCTGTCACTGAAGAAGAAACCCCCGGGTCACATTGAACACAGTCTCATTTGTGCTGTATGTGAGAAAACAAAATCAGTCAACAAAAACAAAACAGGGGACAAAAAGTTTTTCACAAAATAGAAGTTAAGTACAAAGAGATTAAGGCAGGTCCTTCTAGATGAACAATATCTTCTCTTGACATCAGTCAGCCCTTTGCCAGTTATAGTACTGAGATTTCATCTGTCTGCTTTTAAAACAGAATTTTACATATTGCTTCACAAACAAAGCCAAAGAACTTGTAAAGTTGTACATAAGTACCAGCACAAGAGCAGCTCAGCAGGAGTTTGCTTCTCTAGCCCACGCTGCTGTCTGGCAACAGGCAGATGGGAAAAAATTGCTAGTTCTTACATTCAAGATAATTCATCTTCTTTGACAGCTTCTGCAGCAGCTTTTGGAAGTTCTAACAAAATACTGCATTAGGACTCAGATAGTAGGTGACAGATAAGAAACTTGCTATCAATGATTATGTATATTTTCAGTCTGAAATATTTTGAGACTCTTTCACACAAAGATGAGCTGGTTAAGGTTTTCAGAAATTATGAGGAACCACCCATAACTAAGATGACTATCTGATACAGTAAGTGAAAAGTACAAAGAGAATGAAATGGTGGTTGTTCAAGTCAGTGTGGAAACAAATCAATGTATACAGTATATTCCTTTCTGTAATCATTTTGCTGCCCTGGAACCCAAAATTTTAGAAGTAAATAGGTAACAAAAAACCCACAGAATGATGATCTTTATAATACATACTAATTCTAAGATGTCACAATGAAATACTTTAGCACATTCATATGAATGAATGAATGAATGAATGAATGAATGAATGAATGAATGAATGAATGAGTGAGTGGACTCCCTTCAGCTTTACACAATGTTCACCTTGATCTGCTTCTTCCCCTTTCACATTAAAGAATACCTGTAAATTAACTATGTGAATAGCAGCAACATACACTCTTCTCACTGCCATCCAAACACCTTTATATAGGAATATGTACACGCTGGTCAGTTGTGAAAAGGAATGCCCCCATCACTTTAAAAAACAATTCGTATCTCTTGACTTATTCTTCCTTTCCAAATATTAGTTTCGAACTCTAGCCTAGTATCCACTAAGTTCATTCTGATACAAGCTTCAATTTTTTCTGTCACTAATGCTTTGTTGTTCAGTGGTGTCATCTGTGCAAGGGCACTCAAATTGCAGTAGCCACTCTGCTCATAAGTGCTGCTGTACTTTTCTTAATCCAGATGTCCATCTCCTGAGCAGAATCATGAAAAATTTATTAGTTGCTGAAAAGGAATATAGAATGCTGCAGTAGAACTGAAGAATATTAGAAGTTACTGATATGGAAAGAATAAATTAATTTTCCATTAGTAATGATTGAAAAAGGATTGTACTCAATGTATACTAAATACCATGAAACTAGTGCTGAGAAAATACTGTAAAACCTGAACACTTTTAGCTTTCTTTAAGCACCTGTTGGAATTTTTTAGAGACTTATTTTCTTTAATGAAACCCCCCCCCAAAAAAAATTTAATTTAACTTTTGTTGAATTCCATAGATAATGAATTTTCTTCCCTCTCCCCCTCTGTTTTCCTTTAAAACAGTCAGAAACTGAAATTCATTCAACCTGACACCTTTAATGCTATACCTGGACAATTTAGTAGTCTGTTTTCATTAATCTTTTACCCTTCCTTCATATTTAATTTTGAAACTTACTCCCATTTCCCTTCAATGGGTACTGCTCATGTATCTTAGACTGTGCCACTAGTCACGTTATCTTATTGCAGAATAAATAGTTCTTAACCATAGCAAAGACTCCCTTTAATTTTGAAAAGTGGATTTTCTTGATTCATTTACCTATATTTTAATTGTCTTTATGTAACTCCTTACAGAAAAACTAGAAATAAATCTGAATACAAGTTCTTAGTAAGTTCATCTGTACAGAAGTCTTAAAACATCTTTCCTTAGCAGTCTTAAAATACTGAAAAAGTATGGGTGAAGTTCATCTTGGGAAAGCGCATGTCACCACACTCCCTAGATCCATGAGCACATTCTCAGACCCCCTGAACATCAGCTGGAAAAATCTCTTCCCATTCAACACCCATGCCTGCACACTGACCTCCTCCAGTCTCCAATTGCCAGCTATCCCAGAGTGATATTTGCTGGCAAATAGGCACAAGCACCTCACAGTCCCACAGTTCCCAAGATACACCCACCCCCAAGTTAGGTCCTCCTGCCCACCAGCTAGTCCAACTTCTGATTTGCTACCAAATTACACACACACAACTCCCATGCACAGCAAAACACAAAAAAGTCACAAAGACCCCAGCCCTCCATTAGCTGCCATCCAAATCTTACACTCCATACTCTCACACTGCTGGCTGACACTGAGGCCCACGCTTGCTCTAGCTGAGCAGAATAAGCCCAGGTGCACATTCATCCCAGTCTGACTCTACCTGCTGATCCCAAAGCTCCTTGTGTCCGTCCCCCCAGAGATTGCAATCAGTCCCTACACTGCTCTCTGACAGGGTAGAGTGGTATTGTGCAGACATCAGAAAGGATTTAATAAAACAGGACAGACTGCAGTGGGCAGCACAGGTCAGACAGGTATAGAAACTAGCAAAGGTTTCTATGTCATGAGCCCTTTTAATGCCCTGCGTCCATCTGCTCCCTCCTTCTGTTTTCCTCCCTGGCCCCCTTCTTCTAAGGAATTCTTAAATTTTGCACAGACCTGCATCTCTGTCACCTATCCCAAATCCTCGTATTCCTTCTCTTCTTATCAATTACAAAGCCCTTGCCAGACTTCTCCACAGCTGTGCCTTGGTTGCTTAATGGCTGCCATTCTCACTCCTTTAATTTCCTGGGTCCCATTTCTGCAGCATGCTTAGGCACCTACTTAAACTCAAGCTAGTGTTTATTCTAAAATTCCCTCTACTTTTGCAAATGGCCAACACTACCTCAAAATGACCACAGAATCATGGAATATCTCAAGTTGGAAGGCACCCACAAGGATTGTTGTGTCTACTCTCGTTTCAAACCACCACGGAATTTACATCTCTGAACCAGATACATGGTACATACAGTCAGCTGTACGAATTTTAAGGATTTCCAGAAATACTTACTTCAGAACGTGACTTTGTTTTATTTTTGAATAAGTCTCTATTAACAGAATTTGATTTCTCAGATCTTCAGAGTGTTCGTAGTAAAAACCAGGAAGTCTCAATAAACATTATTTTGTGGAAGAACACAGGGTATTACAGGCAGGGACAGAAAAAGCTGATGCTATTGAAAATCCATCTCTGAAATACTATCTGAAATCTTAACATTTTTATGTTAGAAAAGTGAAACAAAAAGCAGAAGACAGTTCATTGTTTTTCTTTGGGATTGGTCATCCCATGTTCCCCTCTCCCTCTGCCCCCTGGCCCCATTAAAGAATACAATTCTCTCATAACAGCATTTTTGTGTTCAAATTTTTAAGTTCCCAATTAACCCATAAATAAGTCCATTTCTTACTCAAAATAAAAAAAAAATTAATTCAAAATTAAGTCTACATTTATTTCCTTATCAATGTTTTTGTTACTGTTCTGGCTTTTATTCTTTTTTTTTTTTTTTTTTTTTGGGGTGAGGGGAATGGGGGAGGGCAAAAGAATTAACTTTGCAATGCTTCATTATCCCAGCGTCATAGTGAAAAATCACCTTTCCAAAACAGACGATATAATTTTTGTGACATTTCAGATCTGTTTGAAAGTCACAGGTAAGGATTGGCAAATAAATCTAACTTTGCAAATGTTAATCAATAGCCCAAATGTTATGCTTCTGTTTTATCTTTTTTAGAAAAGGATTTTTCAGAGAACATGCTGAGCCTCATCGCTTATGTCAGTTTTACAGCACTGTTACTTTATTGATTTTCATGAAATTTAATTTTGCAAAGCTGTAAAAGCAGCATCACATCTGTGGTGTTCCAGCAGAAGGGAATCTACCATGAGCCTTTCATATTGGCTACATGTGAATCATGAGAAGCCACAACTGAGACGAAAACAAATACTCATCTTTGAGCAGAAAAGAAAAAGAATTTAAGTATGTTCTTTCAGCTTTGTTATGGTCTTTAACTGCATTAGCACACAGTTTGTTTAGTGTCAGAGATCCACAAGGCAAGTGTTCTTACTCTGTGAAGGGAAGAAAATGTTGAAGTACGCTGGCTGTTAAAAAAAGAAAAAAATCTCCCAGCAACTGGAATTTTAATAAACTAGTTGATTTGAGTAGTAGTCGCAATATTTTAATTGTATTCAACTTATCATTAAGGGATTTTCAAGACTGTAAATCTTCACATAATTTAAGTGGTTGAAAGAAAAGGGTGCTCAAAGGGCATATTTTTTTGCTTAATTTCAAGAGTAGAGTCAAGGATGCAGAGCAGGATGCAGGCTGCAATGGGTCAAACCTCTTCCCACAAAAAGCAATCTAAAGATTTCTTTGATTACAATGTGACTTGCTTCCTTTGAAACAATTTTCAAGGGGATATGAAGAGAGTAAGCTACTAATCCGTGAAATACTAAACTTGAACTTTCCGTGTTCGCTTATCTGCTTGTTCTCATTATGCAGCCTGCAGACAGATTCCTCCAAAATATGGCACTAAATTCACGAAATTCACTAAATAAAGTGAATTCATGGCATATAAATCTGCCTTTAAAAAAAAAAAAAAAGATTCATCAGTAGCCACACAGTACCTAACCTTGGCACTTATCTGATGTTGCACATCTGTATGGACATAACCATCTGTTCGCACAGGATTCATTACCAAACAAAGACTCTACATTGCAAGTAAGACTCCCTTATAAGTAAAATATATGGTTTTTAGATAAGAAAATCACGTTCAAGCCTTCAATAGATGTATTTCATGATTTTAGTACTGAACATGTTTTAGCAGGGCAGTAGGAGTTAAAAAGCTGTATTTATTCATTAAATCTTGGCCATTTTAGAGGAAGAACAGAGCATTAAGTTCAGTATTATATGAATACTCACAGGAAAATAAGAGAAGCACCAGATCTTGGAACTGGTTGGATTTCAGACTACATTTAAGACTAGAATAAGGTTTGGATTACATAAATCAGATTTAAACAAGGCCTAATTACTAAACACAATACATAGCTAGGTGACTATATTATTAGTCTCAATTTTGTCATTTTTTCTTTACATTTCCTCATCTATTTTTTCTAGCAAATAGCCTAAAGTAGTATTATATTCCTCAGGTTTTTGGTATTTAGCTTCTGACAGCCCAATTAACATTGACAGTTAAAAAAAAAAATTAAATTTAGCAAATACAAAATGAATTGTTTCTATTACAGGCAACAATGTGAGTAATAGAACACAGGAAATCACTAGCAATATATTACCCGTCTTTTACCATCACTGAAATGTGGAGGGAGGAATGGGAGGCACCCAGGAATAAAACCAATTAGTGGTTTCATCAAGTAAATAAACCTAGGGAATAAATGAACACAAGTTTCAATTAATTTGCTATCTCTTGGGCTTACATGATTGAAATATCATTGAATCTGTCAGGACAGTATTTGATTCCCAAAGTGAACAGAATATAAAGTTGTATAATGGCTATAGGACATACATATGAAAATGTATTGCATTGTGTTCTGAATTCAGTCCCTTCTATCAAGCTTCTCTGTGGTTCCACTCAAATGCTCCATTGATTTTTACATATCTGGTGTGGAAATGGGAAGGTTTTTTGTAATTGCACAGAATTTTGGAGGTAGATGAGAAGAATAACAACTAGGAAAGATATTTAAAAGTAACCCAAGCTTCAGAAATCTAGACATGAAGCTGTATGCCTGATCGAACAATAGTAAGTATCATGTTTTAGTTTAGTTCTTTACAGAATATTATTTAAGTTTTGCTCTGTATCTCCAACAGTCCTCTAATCTTGAGCCTGTTAGAGTCAAGTATGTTCAGCATTTGCTTATAGGTACTCTCACCCCACCCACCCACACTAATATTTATGCTGTGGATCCATCTTAATGACAGTCCTTGACAGTGAAATGATTGTGACCAAGTATTTCTTTTCTGCTTTTAGACCCTGGATATTTTGTACTTAGATCAGTTAAATATTTCTTAGTTTAGGCTGATCATATTCCCCCAATAAAATTACAACTCTAGAGCAAAATACCACGTTTTTCTCAAAACTATAAGCACTGCCAGACTGATCTGTCCTGATAGTTGTGACTGGAAGACAGCAGCACACTGGTGGAGCAACACATCATAGATGCTGCTCCAACAATTCTGATTTTTGCTAACATGCACATGTGGTCAGAATTTCTTTCCCAGTGCAGAAACACCACGTCCCTGTTTCAGCCCTCTGAAGTTTTACTTCCTCAAAAAAAAAAAAAAAACTGACCAAATGACCTGTGTCAATTGTTTGACTTGTAGGGAACAGAGCCCCAGTAGCTGGGGAAGGACATATTTGACAATTGATGCAATGGAAGAAAAGAGAGAAAGGAGTTCAGGACAATTTCCTTTATTGTCTATGGATCCCAACAGCTTATATGAGCAAACCTTCCCTGCCTCCTCACAAACACAAGGTTTTCCCCTTGTAAGGAAAACTACCAAGTCACAATGAGAATGAAAAATACATATTTAACCACCTCGCCTCAAGGCCTACCACTGAACTAGTATGGAATTTACCTCAATACAAGAAAACTAAATTAGAAGATATTGAGGGAGGTATTGAGTCACTATAATCCTGTTTACAGAAAACCTAAACTAAGCTCTGTTTTCGTAACAAAAACAAAAACCAAAAAACAAACAAACAAAAAAAAAAGGGATAGTACCCATTCAAAAAAAAAATTTATCTTTTCAGTTAAAGTTTAACTTCAAAGGAACGCCTCCCTTTACTTTCTTCTAGCAATTACATGCCTTTAGTGATTGCTTCTGCCACATTTGCAGCCCACTCAAGAGTCAGGAGCACAGTCCTTGCATTTTCAATGTATTGTAAAAGAAATTTCTCATGTAATGGACAAAAGCCTAACAGTGGAATTTATCTGTGCTTTGAGCAATAACTTTCATTCTTTTAACAATTACTAAGAAGTAGCGCCCTTATTTGCTCTCTCATTTAAATATTAACACAGAAAATTAGCACTATTCTGTAAGATCTGCAATAACCCACAGATTTAATAAGCACTCCCCTAGAAGATCCCAACGCTTAGCAACAACAACCAAAAAAAAAAAAACAAAAAAACCCCAAACAAACAAACACAAAAAAAACCAAGAAAAAAAAGGCATTGACTTGAAAGGCA
Organism: Dasyornis broadbenti; assembly: GCA_013397935.1. Taxonomy (NCBI): domain Eukaryota; kingdom Metazoa; phylum Chordata; class Aves; order Passeriformes; family Dasyornithidae; genus Dasyornis; species Dasyornis broadbenti. Next base: position 1,525,153 of record VZRN01002263.1, read on the forward strand.
GGACATTGGCAATAAAAGATTTATAGACATTTATTGTTGAACTAAAAGTTTCTTTTACGTGAGCATGAGACTCCACGAACAAAGATTTCTTTAATAAATCAGCTTTGCAGATCTGGGCTATGTTCAGCTCTGCAACATCAGTGAAATAATAGAAGTTAAATGGCAACACAACATCACCACTCAACGTAAAATACCCTGGCAACATCCTATATAAATATCTCTCTTTCATGTAGATTTAATTCAATTCTTTGGAGAATATTTCAGTTCTTGTAAAATTATCTCCAGAACCTTCTCATTGAGTATTACACCTCACATTTTTTTTATTATTATATTATTTCAAAGTCAAAAAGTTTCTGCAGGTAACAATCTTGACAATCCTCGTGTTCATAAAAGTCTAAGACTGAGAACAAGAGCCGCATGTCTGTTACCAGCTTTGTTAAAAGCTGTAAAGTTTCCAAGGGCACTGAATTTCTATGGGCCTCAGATACAACCAAGAGTACATTCAGTGTCAGCACTGCAGCAGACAGTTCTAAGCCCTAGGGTCAGCTTTTCTTTCCCCACTCCCCCACAGAAGGCTACATACGCTTCAACTCTAACAGCTAGTAAACCCTTTTTTCTTCTTTCATGCAACTTTTTCCACAAAACTCTAAACGTCCTCATCCAGCCTTACATAAATATTTCTCTATTGCTCTTGCAGCTCTAAAAACATCTATCCCCACCATAGCATGATTCCATGTAAGTTCCATATGTGCCTTTATAGAAATTACCCTAAAGACCTATTGTTTTCATCTGTAGTTAATTCTATAGAGGCCGGCTATAAAACTTGGCTTTCTTCCTTTTCCTTTTGAATATCACCCTGAAAATGCAAAACAAAACAAAATAAAAAGTCAAGGTATAGCATTCTTATACAAGAGGTCTGAAAAACAACTGAAAGATATCTGATTTCTGTTGTATTCTACTGAAAATAATTTCTTCAGCCTAGAAAGAAGACCCTTGTCTTTTGAAATATGTAATGCTTATCACAAGTGCATAATACCCAGGGTTTTAAGTAGGGCAAGAGTGTGTCTTGTTGCATGAGTAGCTAGTAGGAAAAGAATTTAATTTTAGTTAAATATTACTATATGGCTCATACTCAATGTGAGCAGAAGTACTATAAATTGTTTTCCTATCATAAAAGGAAACCACACACACAATACAAAAAAAAATAAGAAAAGATTACTATGGGTAAAGAAATGAACACTTTCTGGTAAATCTTGCTTGCACCGTTTTCATACAAGGCATGTTAAAAAGAGTTTGCTTTGGAAGGTGCTCATCTTGTGTAAGAGAGCAAAGTTCATTCTCCAGGTATAACAGGCAGGACTCAACTCTTACAGCACAAGCTGCTGCGTGAAGCTACAGCACAGCCACATCTTTCCCCGCACTGCTCCATCTTGAAGCCCCCAGAAACACACTCAGTTTTACAGCTGAGCTGGTAATTGAGGAGGTAGAAGATCAAGTGAACGGATATTCAAAGCTGTCTGTATCCAACACTTTCTTCCTGCTTTCACTGAATTAGAAAGAGCCCTCACAACTTGGTCCTTCCATTTAATCTCTTAAAGGGGAGCTCAGTGCTGAGTACATTAAAATCACAACACAAAGAAGAAAGCACAGCCACCTGCACTTCATTATATTATGACCCTTTACTGACACACTGATAAAATACATGACTATTGAAATAATATTCTTTTATTTCTTTGCAATCTTGGGGGGGTGGGGTGCAGCGAATTAATTTTTTTTTTTTTTAACTTCACTGCAGGTCATCAACAAAGGTAAGTAAAAAATACATGCTAAAAATATGTCTCAAAAATTAGCATCTGCATTACAATGCTTAGAGAGCGAGGGTGGGAATCGGACACTTGTCTGCTGAGGTTCATCACATCTACATGAACCTTAGGTTTCATTGTATGAAACCTAAATAGAGTACTACTCTTTCCTCAAATATAAATGAAAGAACTATGATAACATTGCCTTCCTGTAAAAGCAAAATTGTAAATGTTTCAGAACCTAATCAGAAAAGCACGTCTCCAAAGTTTAATTTCATTCTGACATTTATTTTTATTAATTTTTTTTAAATCATGGTATCAAACAGTAACTTTGATCCTATATCACTGCTGTCAGCTGGGATTTTTCAACTGATCTGCAATTACGCAGGACCAGAATGAGTCAGGAAATTATTTATGCTAGGATAATCCACTACAACAATGCCTCAAAAATTAGTGCAGCTAACTCAAAGGAGAGCAGAACAAAAGATTAGAAGGATTTCATGTTGGGAGTGGTACGGAAATTCTGATATTCTTCTGCCTGACTGGTCTGCAGTTACTCTTGGTCTATGAACAAGGTGGCTTAGCAACAGCTTCTCTCAGAAAAAGCAGAAGGTATCACAGGTACCACAATGAGGGTCAAAGATTACTAGAATATGCTCTTTAATATTGGTTCCTATGACACCTAGCGTCCTTCTATTTGTCTTGCAGTAAATAGTGCAGAATACATTTATAAGATTAACTAAAGAAAACCATCAGTGAGAAAGAAAAATCAATTCCCATTTACAGAAACATTTTTATTCACATACGCACTAAGTCTCATTGAACTGGACCAAATATATGAGCTTTCTTTATGAGAACCTTTAATGACTTGGAATCTCGTGTACATTCAGAAAACATTACTCAGTTCAGAAGCAGCTCTAATTCAGCACTATTAAAAGGAAACACTCCACGAGGTAGATTTTTCATTATTTTTGCTATTCATTGGGGATGATTGAGCTCTGACCCTCATTTAAATTTAAATTAAAGAGGAAAAAAAATCTTAATGGTTTTTAAGTGTTACTTTTTCTTTGAGAGAGAGTAAGGAATCATAAAGAGGTCCCTGTTAAAAAGTAGGAAACACCTTCTAAACACAGAGAAGAAATGAAAGAACTGTAACAAGTCTAATCATCTGTCTTTATTAGCAAAATCATCTCAGGACTGAAAATCAGAGTGCAGTTCCCCTTGAAAATATGAATGTTCTGATACTGTGCTTCAAGATCAACCTGTGATAAACAGAAAATTAGGCAACAAAGTTTCTAACTATAATGTTCTTGTGGAGCAGCTCCACTCAATTTATCCCTCGGTAATCTTAGAAGTCAACATTGATATGAACTGAAATGAATGTGTCAGGTTGGTGAAATCTATTACTCAAAGCTGAACGATCAAGGAACTGCTGTTTTCCTGCTTTTTCAACAGATTGTGGCATCCTAATGAGTTATTCCTTATCTCCTTGAAGAAACACAGGGTCCTGAGTTAGTCACACATGAAGTACGCCTCTAACACAATAAATAGTAACTGCTGCATAATTTGCATTAGATAAAGGTCTTAATATTATTCCAGTGGAGACAAAATGATTAAGCAAGTGATGACTATAAACTTTTTTCCTGAGAGAAATCTTTTTTTTTTTTTTTTTTTTTTTTAGAGGATTGGAAGTGAAGGGTAAATATAAATTTACCTTGTCCCAGCAGAGCTCTCAGTAAGAGATTAAAAAAGCCAATCAACAAGGATAAAAACCAAGATAAATCCTTTCTTTCTAACTATTTTATACCTTACAGGAAAGTCCAAGCTATAAGATAGTATTCCCAATGACCGTCTCCTTTACATTAAAGCTTAGGACCTTCTTGCAGCAAAGACCACAGCTCAGCATGGCCTTCTGGACATGCATCCTAATCCTGTAAAACATGTTTCCTTCCACATGCTCTACCTTTCTTCGCAGTGAAACTCTCAGAGATATTTCCCAAACAAGAGAAGATGAAGAGTGAGAATAGCACAGACCCTCAGGTCACAACATGGTAGCAGGACATGCTCTGGAAGAGATTTGCATTCCACTCTCTTCAGTCAGAAGAGGGAAATTAAATAAAGAAACTGCTTGTTTTCTCAGCTGTTACTTAAAAATAAACAAACAAATTAATAAAATAAGCCATCATCAGCTTTTCTTACTCCTCTTTTAAGGAGAAACAGTAATTCTTGAAGCATTTTGTAGAAAGCCTGATTCTGTCAGCATATGGTAGATATGCTCAGAGAAAGTTTGCATTCTAGTTTTTAGGTCATGGTTAGATCTGGATGAAAGACACTGAGGAAATAAGTCTATCTAGCCAAGATTAGAAATGCCATGAGCATACATAGAAGTAGAATATTACAAAATTTAGAATCCTCAAGGTAAATTGTTTATGTAGAGATGGGAACTACAGAGTTATATAGTAAAGAAACTTTTTGGAACTGCAGATTTGGAGGAAAATTCCGCTTATTTCCTTCTTCATTATTTATGCTCTTTTCCAGACCAGCATCTTTCTTCTAATCATTAATGATATCTATCTGAATAGAGAAAAATACTGTTTTCAGATCTCAGTTTCACTGGAGCCTTTGTTACCTACTTAACTCACACCTATCTTGCCAAAATAAGGAAACACTTAAAATCCTTGTCTCTCTTGACCTATCACACATTATTTTCTTTCCATTATAAGCCATATTCATCGAGAATTAATTCTTAATGTAACATTAAGTGGCCAAATGGTTCATGTTCCACTTCTGAGACAGCTTCATTCAGTCCCTTTTGTTGGGTCATCAAATTAGTCAACTTTGTTCAGTAGCCTGAGGCAGATTTTTCAAAGCATGCCGTTCTCCTCATCAGACCATGGCCAGAGCATGACTGATAATAGGTTCATCACCTAATTGTGCTTTGAGTGGGATTTCAAGATACTTTTTCCTGTAATGAATACTTTCATTTATGGCAGGCCTTTCTGAGTGCAGCAATTACAGCAATAGTTATAGTCAAACTTTAACTTTTTTGAACATCGAATGTATTTCCACAACTAAAGAGAAATATTCAGTCTTGGATTTAAAATGCCTTAGATTTAAAACTTTCAGCCAATGCATGGAGAATAAGATATGCATGTGAATCTACAATGTCTTGACTTGTGGATGCACAAGCAGCTATTTGGAATTGCTAATATGTGCTCTCCTTGAACAAGTTACTTATACCAGTTATTTACACCAGACTTCCCCTGTACAGAGTGACAGGGACAGCAATACCACCCTTCTTCTGCCCTCAAACCTTCTAAGCTGAAGACTTATGGTCACTGTTCAGAAAACAAGAAATAAGATCTAGAATTGTAAACGTAAACTGTTCTTCAGACAAACAAAGTTTATGTTTACGTAATAATTTATGAGCACAGAAACTGTCTTCAATCTATTTATAATTCTGTTAGAGTAGCTCAGCCTGTTCCAAATCACATTTTGTCAGGCAATCCAGATTTCAAGTTGTCTGACTAAATCTGGCTGCACTGAGAAGTTAAAAAACTGACATGAAGAGGCTTGTATGTAACATGACACTATTGCATTTGGAGGAGGAGAGGGAGAGCGCATGCCCCTTGGCACTGGCTTATGTAAAGGAGATCTGTAGAAACGCTGTGTTCTGTGATATTAAGTAGCCCAGAAGAACTGATGATGCACAAAAAGGGATTTTGATCCAAGCTTAGCCATTTACAGAACCCCAGTATGGTCTTGTTCTGTGTTAAAAAAATAAGTTACAAATTTATAAAGGACATTAATAACACGTTATAATAATAAAACATAAGAATAAATTTAATGAAGAAATTGAAAAATGCACTTATCACCTCTGGTGGGCTGGCCTTGGACAGCTGGCAACCCAGCAATGCTCTAAACCTTCCCTTTGCCTTGACAGAAGAAGAGAAGGGAGAAATTTAAGTAAAACTTAAGTAAAAATGCTCATGGGTCCAGATAAAAGCAGTGATATCACTCACAAATTACCTTCACAGGCAAAATAGACTCAGCTTGAGGAAAATTTAGTTTTCTGGAAACTACAAGAGAGTTGAGAGTGAGTCCTGAAGCCATCTAGTCTCAGTGACCAAGGAGGCAGACTTCTGAGACCCTTACAGGGCTGACAAATGTTCAAGAGCTAGTGTATGCCAGAAAGTGTGCAGACCACCACTAAGGAACAGCATTACCCATACCTTGCCAATCAAATTTTCTTACCAGGAAAAAAAAAGCATTCATAACTCAATTCCATACATAAATATAATATTGAGAAAATCAAGTGTAATTATTATAAGTATATAAACAAGTCCCTCTGCATATGCAGTGGGACCACTAAAATCAGTCATTTATTATGCATGCCCCAAAGAAAACATGTGAATAGTGAATTCAGAAATGATTATCCAAATTATGACTCTTTTTAGGAAAGAGTATTTCAGTACTCAAGAGGAGTTCCTCCCTTGCAGGCAGTCTTTCTTCCTCAGAAAGAAATCTGTCCATTCCTGAATGATGGCTTCAAATACCTGCAGGTTGAGATATGTCCAAAAGGGAAAAGACAGAGAACAAGGCTTACAGACTCTGTAAAAAATTGTACTATCCCTTATCAGACAACATAGAATAATGAAACATACAATACAAAATAAATACAAAGCAATAGAGAAGATTCAAGGATATAACTTTAAAAGAGAAAAGGCAATTTAAGAATAAAAAAGAATGTTAAAAATAGTGAGGTACATAGTTTAAATACAGAGATGTTTAAGTACATACAGAAAGGCAAATCTATTGCTCACATACTTGGGCCAAATCCAAAGGAATTACACCCACTTAACACAAGAAGTGACTTGATCTGTGATCTTTAATTAGCCCAGCAGAAGTAATTTGCCTCATACAACTGCCACATGTTTTCATTCAACCCGACCTTTAAAGTCACAGGCTAAATGTAACTGCTATTTAACATCCAAAGCTGCTTGGGAAGAAGTGGCATATAGCCAAGACAAAGGAACAATCGGAAGTGACAGGCAGCAGAAAAAAGTCACCAAAATTCCTCATCATAAGATTATATATGTCATTTGATGTTGTCTGAAGGAACCGATCTTACTAAAGAGGGGAAGAGGAAAGAAATGGAGGATATGTACTCTTCACATGTACAGCAATCCCTGGAGACAGCAATATTCTACTTGTGAATCAAGGACGGGTCATGGTCATGACTCTCCAACAGTGCAGAAGATGCTGTCAAATTATATCTGCTATTGCATACTCTCTGCAGCCTATTCAAACCATCTTTCCCCAAGAGGCCCTTTGTGATTTCCTTTGGCTTTTACAAGGTGAAACAAGCTTCCAGCTTCCCTTCTGGGCACAGACACAGCCTTCATACAGTCTTTCATATCACATTGCATGCCACTCACCAGGGTATAAGCAAGTAATTCAAAACCAGAATTTTAAGTGCTATTTTAACTACTCTAATGAAATACTTTATTGCTATTATTCATAGAATCATAGAATGGCCTGGGTTGGAGCAGACCTTACCAGTGTTCTGATCCCCCTGCCATGAATAGTGACACCTTTCACAAGGCCAGGTGGCTCAGAGCTCTATCCAACCTGACCTTGAATTCTTCCACAGCTTCTCTGGGCAATCTATTCCAGTGCCTCATCATCCTCACAGTAAAGAATTTTTTCCTAGTATCTGATTTAAACCTACTCTCTTTCTGTTTGAAGCCATTCCCCCTTGACCTGTCACTACATGTCCTTGTAAATCGTCTCTCCCCATCTTTCTTGGAGGCTCCCTTCAGGCAGTGGGAGGTTGCAATTAGATTACCTCAAATCTTTCTCTTTCTCAGACTGAACAAACCCAATTCTCTCAGCCTTTCCTCAGAGGAGAGGTGCTCCATCCCTCTAAACATGTTGTTGTTCCTCCTCTGGACTTGCTCCAACAGGCTGATGTCCTTCGAGTTCTGGGGACCCCAGAGCTGGATGCAACACTCCAGGTGGGGTCTCACCAGAGAAAACCAGAGGGGCAGAATCACCTCCCTTAACTTGCTGGCCATGTTACTGTTAAGATCCAATAATTGAAAGATGCCTCTGCCCAAATTAAGGTGCAAATGAGACCATAAGCTGAAGTCAATAACATGGATTTTATTTAACAGTAAATTTGAGATAGAGACATAGAAAGAATAGCAAAGGAGTGTGTGGGGAGAGAGAGAGATCAAGCAGTTCTTTCTACCCCTTTTAAAGATTACTACAATATTCCTCTTTTTCCAGTCACCTGGGACTTTCCCAAACTACCATGACTTTTGAAATATGATGGACAGTGTCTTGGCAACTACATCAGCCAAGTCCCTGAGGACACTAGGCTGCATCTCATCAGGTCCCATAGACTTACGTACATTCAGGTTCCTCAGGTGGTCATGAATCTGATCTTTACTTACAGTGGAAAGCATTTTGCTTCCACAGTCCACATCCTGCTGTTCACCACTCAAGAGGTATGGGAAGAGATGTTGCCAGTGAAGACTGCGGCAAAAACGTTGTTGAGTACCTCAGCCTTCTCCTCATCTCTTGTTACCAGTTTGCCAGCATTGTTTATCAGAGGGGCTGCACCTTCTTTGACCTTGCTTTTCTGGTTATCATACCTGTAGAACCCCTTCCTGCTATGTTTTGAATCACTTGCCTGGTTAAGTTCCAGTTTTGCCTTGGCCTTCCTTACCCCATCCCTACACAATTGGACTTCATCTCTATACTCTTCCCATGTATAGAGGTCCTTGTTTCCACTGCCTTTATATTTGTTTTTTTCCCTTTAGTTTGACCAGCAGTTCCCTACTCAGCCATGCCAGTCTCTTGCTTTCCTTGCCCAATTTTTTGCTTCTCTTATATTTTATGGAAGATTTCTTCGATGATCTGCCAGCTCTGTTCCCAAAACTATCCTGACCCCTGTCCCTGAGAGCAGTCTCCCAGGGAATCCCACTGACTATCTCCCTGAAGAGCTGCAAGTCAGCTTTCTAAAGTTCAGGAGCCTAATTTCACTCCTTACATCACCCATATCTCTCAGGGCTGCAAACTCCACCAATGTATGATCGATGCAGCCCAGGATGCTCCCAGTCCTGACAGTGCCCCCAATTAGATCACTTGCATTTATGACCAACAGATCTGGTAACGCATCCTCTGTGACAGGGTTGTCTATTGCAAAACAAATTAACTTTAGTTTGAAAATGCTGGCTCTCATACTAACAACAACAAAAATCAGTGTGTTGCAATAATGCTATTAAAGAAAGTATTGAATATCTTTATAATACCTAAAGGTTATGTAACGGTATTCCATTGATTAATAAAATATACTCTATTGATTTCCAGGTGAAAATTAAAAAATCAATATGAATTGAGAAATCCTGTTCTCAATCTTACTTAGTCCAATATGTGTTTGTCTTTTTTTTTGTAGAAAATGCTCTGATGACAAAACAGAATATCATTTCAAAAGAGAGGCTATCATAAAAAGCAAAACAGTTTAGGTATTTTACACCAAGCTTCCAAAACTATTTTTAAAGCCGCATTTGCTGGGTTATCATTAAATATATAAAGTGCTATGAAATCTCTAAGCAGCAGAGAACTTGGAGATTTGAAATTACTTTTTATTTCCAATTCAAAAACCTTGTTTGTGAGAATTTTAAGACATTGAGAAGCAAACTGTCTGGCATGAAACCCTTTTTAAATAACAGAGGAATAAAAGCTCATCTCATCAAAGAGCATTTAGAAGGACCAGTCCTTGGAATTCAGTGAGCACACACAAGGTTACAAGCCACTTGAGAGATCCTGGAAATGTCATAAGCCAGCAGAGAGCAGCTCAAGCAGCTTATGAATGACAAAAAAGCCAAGGGAGATGATTATAACCTTGCACTCATTCAGCAATCAAGCATCATCATTATCAAATACAGAGGAGCTTAAAATACTTATGCAGTTTAAAGTTGCTCGGGTCTGTCAACTCATTCAACAAAATGTCATATGAAAGTAAAGCAGGGTTGGAGGGCTGGTGGAGATTGTGAGGTTTTGTATTTCCCTGCTTACTCATATAATAGTTAAGAGAATTAATTACATTATTTTTGTGAAGACTGGGTCTAACATGGAGGATGGTTTCACTTCTGACCACTTCAAAAACCAATGAAAAATAACTCTAAGCTTTTACGCCTTCTTTTACTAGTTATCAACGGATTTAATTTATTCAGCTGAATAGGTCAAACTGTTTTTAATGTATTTAATAGTGCATTTGTGCATACCATGTGCATACATACCCAAATGAATTATCTCTGCATGAAGAACAAATTTTTCAGTATTAAAATGAAAAACCTCATGTCAACAGAACCATTCTAAATTGCTTATTCCTGTCTGTATCTCTAAAGAAGAAAAATTACCAAAAGCAAGATAAAAAAAAAAGCCATCTTAAAGAACACTGAACTATTAATTTAAATAACTGCTATTATTTTAGGTGGGCTGTAAGACTATTTTAGTCAGAGATCATCATTCAAATTTAGAATTCAACTGCACATTTTCCTTCCACTAAATAAAAGTGCTTAGGACTTCAACAACCTTGCAACAGCAGGTTATAATTACAGTATTAAATTTTCACTGTTCTAACTTTTGGACTATTACAGCTTTATTCTAATGTAGTAAAAATAAATAGGACAGAAGCAAAACAGACTTCTCTGCATGAAGGCATGACTGCTTCACGGCTTGTGAGGAGGTGCCTAGATAGAAAGGAAACAGACACATCACATCCTTCAGCTTTTCAAGGATTACTTGGACCAGTTACAGATTCTTAAAAAAAATTATCTCACTATTTCCTTCTAAAAGATGATGGAGAAAGTGTCAAACTATGTATTTACAATGAAAACAATAAATGAAAGAGAAAGCTTACAGTTACCCTTTTAGAAGAACATTGTCAACTTAGACAGTTAGCAAGCTTTCCATACCCTTAATCATACTGAGTTCATAAATTGCTTTTGAGTGAAGCTCCAAAGGCAAGAAGAAAAGAAAACAAAATTTAAATAGACTACAGTAAGTTTTGGGGGCTGAATTTTAAACACCTGGGGTGGCTAAACTGAGAAACTTTAGGAGACGGAGAATGGCAGTCTTCACATAAAGTCTGAGCACCACCCACAGTCTGAAAAATATTGATGTATTCTCTCTAAGCACTGAAAAGTGAAGAAATCCAAGTACAGATTCTATATGAAATACAGATAAAGTGAAGCATATAGAAAACTCATTCATGTAATTCAATTCAGTTTTAGATAGTTTTTCCTAGGATAAAAAAACCACCCCCATTAACTGTAAAAACCAAGAAAAGCTTTGTATTTTCTCTGCATTCAAATATGTAACTATACTGCACAGGTAGAAAGAATGGAAGATTGGTTTCATAAGAGGAATAACTCACTAGTTTCCTTCTAACCTGGTCAGCCTAGCTGGAACTACTTGGTTTTCATGTTTCCCCTCAGTGCCCAGGCTTGTACACCAACCCAGAGTCAAAGCTGTGAGAAAGCAGAATGAGTGCCAACATCAGATCCATGGCACTCTCTAACCAAGACCTGGAAATCCTATGGGATGGAAGGATCCTGATCCAGTGCTGCTCTATCTTCCCAATATAGCAGTTTAATCCAATATCTGATCCAAATCTTAAACACACTGATGGCTTTCATTCTAAAGCTGATTTCTTTTAACAACAGCAGCAGCTTTGTTTCTCTATATCTCTAGATGAAATGAGTTCTTGTGAGGGAAAGTTCTCAGATCATCTGGATAAAACAGGAAAAATCGTCTCGTGTGCCCTCTTTTCTAGCAGGATTGGTCCTCTTCTGCTGACTGTATTGGCAAGAATGTGGTTCAATGGCAGCAGATGCAGAATGAAGAGGTTGTTGCTGCTGAAGAGCCAGGAAATGCACAGCATGCATTTCAGGAAGTTTGCACTTATTATTGGGTCAAATCCAGTGTCATGCGTTGAATATTCACTAGAAGAAGAAGAATATCAAGTTATTCCTGGAGCGAATCTCTGGTTTCCTCAAAGGAATTTGGTTCAGACAGAAAGAGAAAACTTCATAACCTGGGACTAATTTCAGTAAGTGAGTACCTTCAGGAGGTTAACTTCAAAAGTGCGCTGATGATCTGAACTACAACTCATTACCAGCCCTCTGTGCCTTTCAAATATAGACACTCACAGTAGCTCTTAGATCGAATGTATTCTCTGCCTTCTGCTCTGGGGCGCTAGAAAGGACTCCTTTCTGTCACGTCCACAGCTGCAGTGTCACAAAGAATTTCAATTAATACAAACCGGGAAAAAAAAAAAAAAAGGAAAAGGAAATCCTGACTTCTAACTCATCACCTGGAGTAAACACAGTACATACTGAATACTTGTGCTGTGGCAATGGATGCCACATAGATCCTGATGTCTTGGAGGATTTCTTTTGCCCAACCAAAAACTGTAGCATAATTAACGGTTCAGTACCCAGGCTGCTTATATAGGGGCCTAAACCTAAGAGATGTTTAATGTTATGCTCCTCTCTGGAGCTGTAACAACTAGGTACTAAAACCTAGCTGGGATGAGACTCATTCCTCAAGAGAACAGATCCTGTAGGCACTCTCAGATTATGATTGACGTTGGAAAACAATCAGTTCACTCCAGAGAATACCAACTTTGCCCCAGAGACATTCTTCACAGAAATGAGTTGCATTTTCAAGGTTTTCAAGAAAGAGAGGCATCCAAGTCCTCTATTTTCACAATGAAACAAGTAACTAGCAGTCTAGAAAGAACATTATCCACAATATTGCACTGCTCTTTTAGAGAGGGGCCGCTCACCCACTGGGCAGGATTGGTGAGTGTTCAGAAAACATGCCAGCCTTGCCATTTCAAGCGCACTAAAAGCACTATTAAAACAGCCTCCTCACAGCGTAAGTACCAAGATGAATTACCTGTAATGTCAGGGAATTATGTGTAGAGAGTAGTGATGCTACAGCTCCTTTTAAACTGTTCTCAACAGGCAAGACAGAAATATCAGACTCTTTTTACACATATATGCTCTGACAACACATTTCTGTGTACATATGTAAAAATTGATTCAGTAATTGGAAAAGCTAGAGGTCACTAAACAAGGTATTTGTACAGATATATACAGAGCAAACACTTTAAACTGCAGTCATATTCTTATTTTCTTTTCATGTCTTCATCTTGGTTTGATCAAACTTAGAATAAGCTTTTCTGGCTTTTAATTATTCCTCAAGTTCTTATTTTTAATTAGAAGAAAGTGACACAAACATTATTTTTCAAGGGCTTTTTCCTCATCTTGTACCTATTCTCAAAATGCCAATAATGCCTTAAAAGTAATTAGTCTCAAAATTAAAGTGTTTTTGACAAAGTTATTTAGCAATGCTTCTGTGAAAGATCACCTTGCTAAGTCCTCATTAAAACAGAGAAACAGATCCCCTCAATCTTTTTCTTTCATTTGCAGAACAGCTCTTTTCTTCCTACTCATACAAAGAATACAAGTGGCAGGAAGAGCAAAAAGTAATGGCCTCATTTAAATCAACACCAGTGAAAATCCAAAATCTGTGTAAATCAATGACTCCGCTGACCTCTGAGGGCAGATTTTGACAACAAATTTTTACAACAGGTCTAAGCAAAAGAAAAATTCCTTTTGTTTTTTTGTAGAGATATGAAGCCATGTTCACATGGCTAAAATTAATCAGATCTATGCATATTTGGAAAATAAAAGACTTCTTTTCTGTTTTATTTTAATTAAGTTTCATAGCTCTTTCTCTTCCTAACCAAGCAAGTGTTAATTTATTGTTTTCTGTGAATTTGGTAACAGTGAGAGATGCCACACAGGTCTCCAGTATGTTTACAAAACTGGAAGCAAACATTATCATTAGTGTGTAAGTTTAGTGTCCTAGTGTATAAGTTTAAAGAATAAAAATGCTGAGGGCAATGGCAAAGTCTCAAGTTTCTTCCTTTTATAAGGTTATCTGCTTCCAAAAATTTTCCTTCAATATGAAGACAAGCAGGATATTTCAGGACTCAAGCCTTAGGTCAGATCCACATACTTGTATACGTGTCATTTACATCATCCTCAATACCTTTGAAGATTAAAGCCAAAAATTCCAAGTGCATCCTGAGAAGAATTTGAAATAAATACCTGGAAAACTGCAGAAACCCTAGCCCTGCTGTGTAAAGAATAACTGCCTATGTTCTTCCTGCAAGTAATTTCTCTACTTACTGTCCGTCACACAGGATTCACGTTCACAATAGAAGAGTTAAAAACTGAAGTCCTTCATGACACAATCATGATTGTTCTGTAGAAAAGCATCTACACTACTTCCTGTCAAATGCTATGCAAAACACTTCATTTTTTATATCTATTTTGTTCAAGTCTCCCAATAATTGCAATTGCATTACTAGTTCAGCGGCGTGTTTTCCCGTAGCATGCATTTTTAACAAGTGAATGCATCAGAGCAATGAAGGAAAAGGATTCGGTCTGGAATGATCTTGTTCAGATGAGACTGTTAAGCAGGAAAGGCCATAACGTATGCAAGCAGGGCTTACCTTTCATGTCCAGCTGTGACCAGCATGCTTCACAAGGGCAGATAGGCTGGCCTTTAAACCACTGAAGTAATGATGGCAATAAGAACAAAATTTTCACATTCAAGTTGTTTCTCTAAAAACGAGGGTATTGAATGCTTTAAAAAGGCCCAACCTTTGTTTTTATACTTAATTAAGGAATGAAACTTCCTATAATATGACATCGTTGTACAGCAAAAGGGAGGAATAATCTCTCAGGCTTTACTTGCTAAAATCTTTACCAGTAATCTACGAGGTCAGGAACTCTGTTGAAATTTTGAAGTCTGTCCAGGCTTTAAATTCACTAGAGTTTTCTTAAATTAGTCCTACAATATGTAAGGGGTTAGGACTGAGGTCAGAGTTGCTAAAATACACAATCTTTCATTATAAACAACCCCATCCCCAGTCTATGACAATGATCCCACTGGACACATGTACAGCTATCCTATTTACAAGTGACCTGAACATTAATAAGGCACAACTACAGTTACCATTTTCTGCTCCTGAAATGCAGAAATCTGACCCACAGGTCTGAAGTCTAACACTGGCATGCCACTGGACATGGAGTAAATTTCCCTATAGTGAATACAAATTTTAAAGAGCTTATTGCAGACTTACCACTGTCTGTCTATATTTTAACAGTGTTTTCATTTTCTTGTATATCAAACAGGGTTTTTCCCTGCTCCATTGAACTAGAGATGATTATTTACTTCATATCCTATGGTCTGTAATTTATCATATGACTTTGTTCTTCTTAAGAAAAATATGCATGTATAATTACAGATTAAGCAGTCTATCAAGCTATTTTTGGTGGAGAAGAGGGACATTAGAGATCAGAAAGGCAGCTTTGGATTTCTCTCCTTGTTCTTCCCCACATCCTTTTAAAAAAAAAAAAAAGTAAAGCAACACACAACCAGTTGGCAACCTCTAGCTGCTTTTTTCTCAGACAAGTCCAGCCCCAAACTTATTAACTTGATCTTTATACCTTCTACAGTCTCCAATCAGCAGAGCTGACCTCTGCCACTACCCAGCTTTCTCTCAAACCAAGACTCCATGCTGTAAGACCTCTACCTACAGCCTATCATCTTTGTCCTTTAGGGAGTCCTCTTCAATGCAAAGCAAATCACAACTAGAACTTCTTCAGTATAAGCATGAAAGAAGAAACATATTCTGAAGTTCTCATGTGAAAATAAAGTGGTTTATCAAAAGATTGCCAAAGCGCACAGAACTACTGAAAATAACCTGTTCATAAGTTTAAAGGAAAAGAAATAATTTTTCCAATTTACATTATTATCTATAAGGAATGATGAACGTATATGGTTTCTGGTATTTGACTGCTTGAACTTCAAATGATTAAAATGAAACTGATCTTTCCAGCAATATTCTTGTAGCTAATTTCTTGCTATCACTAGCCTAGGTACTACCCTAGCAAACATATTTGTAAATACTAAAACACTGCCTCAGGAATTATCCTTCTTTCTTTTGGCTGTACTTCAATTCAGTTCTGTGTCCAGCATCAGAATTTATCTAATGGTCTGAATTTCTTTCCTTTTATTTATTTTTTTTTTTTTCTTCCAGTGGCTTTGTGAAGAGTAAATCATGAAAATACTGTACCAGAAAGAGCACTGAGGGTATGAGCACGTTTTATCAATTACAACATAATTTCTACAGAAAAATAATTTCAAAGTTCCAAATACATGACCTAACATTACGAAGTCCAGTAAGAGTTTGTGTAGGCTGTTCACATTTTTCTTAAGTGTTTACCTCACCTGGTGGAGGAAAGGGGAAAGGAA
>VZRN01002263.1:1549709-1574445 GCA_013397935.1 Dasyornis broadbenti
AAAAAAAAAATCCCTTAACACTCAGATATACTCAGAAAAAGGCTGAGGACTTTCCATCATTATTAAAGCGTACAGTCTCCTGACCATTGCTGTGTTCTGCAGAGATTTGTGTCACATCATCCTCATCAAGTTCTGAGAGTTACTTGGAAATGCCATTGCTCAAGACACAGAATGAAGCAAACTTCTGGACTCTTTGGCTCTGAGTGGTTTATGACACTGTGTAATTCCCAAAGGCAAGCTATCAAAAGAAATGTTAATTGTTGAAATATTAAGCTAAAACTCTGGTAACAGGGCAAAGAAAACTCACTCTGTATGTGCAGGGAACAGGTGAGTAATAGAAGGCATAAGCTGTGAAATGATTTATGTTTATCCAGTGAGAGGATCCCAGCAGTGAGACTAAATCACAGAAGTGTAATACTACACTCAAGATGAAATAATGAGATCTGTTTAATCAGTAAGAAAAAGAAGAAAGCATGAAGAATCTGTGATTGATAAGATGCTGGTGAGCCATTCTCATATTTTTCTAAACTAATTGGATTCTTCATAAGCAATAATATGATTGGTACCTGTAGGTGAAAAAAGGGAATCCTCAGAAGCGTGCTGGATGCCCTGGAATAAACTCTAGGCAAAGCAATGGACCCTGCTGAAGAAAAGAAATTGTCATATTCATATGGATGTTTATGAAAAACAACATTCTGCTAATATTTGTGGAAAATTACTAAAGAAACCCTATAGTTTACAGAGCTTACAGTCAAAGTCTCCTCACAAAGAGTATGTGAACCGACATACATTAGAAGGTGAAGGAACCATTCTAATCCCAGGTAGCAGGCATTTCTGGGGGGAAAAAGTGAACACAACCAAATTAACATTTCCTCTACCATTAGTACTAAACATGACAGTGTGTGTAGACTACAGAGGTACATGGGTAGGTGCTAAGGTAGTCTTTCTGACTGAGACTGTATTTGCAGATTTCAAAGAATGAAGTTATTTCCTCTATAAATATCCTCTTCCCTAGTGAATAAAATTTAAAAGTCGTAGAAAGAACTATCTACTTTCAAAGCAGGGAAAACACAGGAGTGAGTATCTCTTTCCTCTTGTAATAATCATAGCAGCACGTGACACAGCATTATCTAATAAATCTCTTAAAGTTACGTGAGCTCGGGTTTCGTGAATGTTTATGCCAAAAATCAACCACTACTCAGCTGTTGCTGTGTAATAGATTTTTCTTTTTTAGGACTTAGTCTCCAAAAGATATTTGCTCTACCAATCTGGATTAACTGTGAATACAGATAGAGTTATTTCCTACCCCTATTACAATAATTATGACAATGTAGAGGTAGATGAACATTACATGAGAACTAGGAGGAACACACAGAAATTAAATCCATGACTAGAAAATCCATTATACACAAATCTGTGAAACAAGGCAAAAGGTCAAACAATACATTCCACATAATTAGGAGAAAGTAGTAGTGACAAAAGTAGGAATACTGGCATTTCAAGAGAGTAAAATTGAGTGTCTAAAGTGAAAGTGGAAGAATTTAAAAAATAAAAGAAAAAAGTGGGAATTTGGGTTGATGCAATACAATGTGGCATCTTCTCCTTTGAATTGATCAACTAATGTTCTTTCTGTGGGCTGGAGATAAATAGATCTCTGAAGTAAAACTTTTCAGTTGTCATTTTTATTTTGTGACAAAATGGAAAGAAACAAAAATGAAAGCATTCGCATAACCTGCTTGCAACAAAAAGCTCATCTCACAAAAAGGAGTGGTAATATTTTTTAAAAACTTCAATTTCTCAATCTTTAGATTATCTGCTTTTTAAAGAAAATACTCTTCATTTAATTTCTGTAATTTTTATTTAAGGACAAAATATTGTTGAGCCTGAATGCTATTTCAACAGACTAAGGTCTGACGTTTTCAGCATGTTAAAACTGCCACCAATCACGTCAATGTAGTTAACATTTAGTTTTCTAACAGAAATTTAAAAAGCAGTAACAGTGACAACAAAATCCACAAAAAAGCCCCACAACCCAGAGATTTTCACATTTTAAGACTTCACTTTCAATTTTTTTTCCTATCGTCCTAAAAAATGCAACTACACTCAGGTTTCAAATACAAAAAAAACCAACCCAAACAAATAACAAAAAAACCCCACAATCTTCTTTCGTCAGAATAATGTTTCCACAGCAGCTATCTTTACCCACAACAAAAAGTGACTGATTTTGCCATAAACAGGTGAACTGAATTGACTCATCTTATCTATTCTGTCTCTGATGTGTTCTTCCAAGTAGTTCAACAAGCAGCAGAATTAGTCTCCTTTTACTGTGGATTTGTGTCTCAGGACCAAGCTTCCATGAGGATTATTAGTTTTCTATTAAATGGGTCTTTCTCAGAACCGCAGCATTTGTAGGATATCAACATCCATGACTCTTCTGGCAGCTCTGCTTCAAATTGACCAATAGTTTTATAAAGTTCCAGGTGAGAATGAACTTCTTGTGATATGTGATTTAAACCTCCCCAGATTTTCATGGCACTCACTATGAAGAATTATGAGCTGTTAAAAGGAAGCCATTCCTGATGCACACATGACATGAATTTGATGGGAAGAAATAGCCATCTCTTGAATGTAACAATCAAGCTGTCAACAACAGTCACCACGAAGGAAACGAAATATAATCAATCACTAATCTTACCATAGTCATCATATGATGGAATCCCTTTCTGTTATGGACAGTGAAAATCAAATAAATATTTTCTCAAAATCAAATAATTAACAGAAGTTGTGTGCCTTTTTGATTAGCTCAATTGGTGTTTCTCCAATAGCAGTCATTAGCAACACTTCAGATACTGCTTGTTCCAGTCAGAGCTGACAGCCCAGGACACATAACATAGATTCTCTAAAAAGCCTCTTCTTTGCCCATAGCTGATGGATTCAAAGAAAGAGGGGAAAAACACAGTTCTGGATAATTTGGAAACACTCCTCTTTGAAGAATTTGGTGTGAATGTTCAAAAATAATTCTTTAACAGATAAAAATAAAAGACATGGGACGTTAAAAAGAGCATGGGGCTAAGCATCAGCTTTTCTCTGATGAGACTCCACAATTCGTGTAAATCAGATGTGAATATAAAATAGTACAAGGACATGCTAGCAATGTAGACGTTCACATGAGAAAGTGATAGCAGCCTGAAAATTAAGAGAATTAGTCTTAAATACCAAGACAAAATTTATTGTAGAATTTGCCACTTAACCATTAACCATTTTGTCAGAGGTATTAATTTTAGCATGCAATTGCCTTGGAAAAAACCTTGATAACAGGTTTCATGACTTTTTTAAATTTAAAGGTGTAAGTCAGTTTGCAATGTAAATCCTGAAGAAGAAACACAGAACTACTAAGTTTAATGCATTTTGACTTTTTCTGGAAGATAAGGGACTCACAGAAGAGCCAAGTGCATAGAAAAAACACACTATAGATCTTCTCTTTGAGTAATAAAATACATTATGAGTGTAAATGGGAATGAAGTCTCAAATTTTTAAGCCCTGAAGGTGAAAGTTAAAAATTGTTAACTTAGCAGTATGCTGGCAAAGATGGAAGATTATCTAATAGGGAACTGAAAGCTGTAATTAACACTGAAATTCACAAAATTACACTGTAGTTTTAACAGATCTTGTAGGTTACAAAAAAAAAATTCAAGTCTAAAAATAGTTTAAACAAGCCATATATGAATTTGATAAGGGTGGTAGTATTGAGTGAGGATTTTGTTAGTAGATAGTGTTGGTGGGTGATGATTTCTGCCAAGCAAGATGGAGAAGATCTGACTGAATTATCTTCATTTTCCACCTTTTTTGTGCCTTAAAAATCAATTAGTCAATGAGATTTGATAGTGAAAGAAGAGCTAACACCTAAAATGACCATGCTCCCCTAAGTAGTCTATCAAATTATGAGTGTAGTTATTCTGCAGCAGACCTAACCCTAAGATCTCCTTTTCGTCATGACATATTTCTTGCTCTTCCTTTTCTGTGCAGTTTTAACTTTTGCCTACAGTTTTTTGTGAGCAATCAAGAGTGACGGATACAGGAACACCATGTACTTGCACAGTAAATGTCAGTCCCCTTTTTAAATGTTTTTCATTTAACAATAAAACTCAGATTTGCAAAGTTTGCGTTTTGAATATCTCACCAAACAAATGGAAACAAAAAGATGTGCAAACACCTTTTGTCTGAAGAGTCTTTAGTCATTATCTACTAAATTTCACTGTTTGTACATCTCTTGTGGGTTCATTGGGATGGTACCCCACGAGCGATGCTTCAGTCTGGTGTCACAGTTTAGATAACAATGCCTTACATTATGCTGAGAACAGCTGATCCATTTATATTCCTTGTATCTTTTGAGGGATAATGCTGATAAAAATTTCTCAAGATATACTTCTTTTTCACTTAACCTGAATTAGTTTTTCTGCTGGCTACTCAACCTGTGAGTGACCCCTGGTGCAATTTTGGTGGCACACCTTAAAGTGAGCTCATTGCAGGTGACATACCCATTGCAAAGGGCTTTTGTTTGAAACTTTGCAAGCTGAAATGCATTGAGAAAGGAAGAGCACTCTAAAGAATCATCAAATTAGCTCAATAGGTTTCTCTCAGTCCCTGTAACATTTGTCCTTTACGTTCTGAGGCTGGAAGCATCTGTCATAATCTCAAATTCTGCAGAAGAAAAGATGTGCAGTGAAAATCCTCATGATCCATATATCAGCTCCAGTCTTTTCAAGAACAGCCAGAGGACTTTGAAAATCAGTGACTTGGAAACTTAGAATTTAGTCTAGTCATTGTGATTCATTTTTACAGTTATAATTTGGCCTTCAAAATTGCCGGTTAGATTCCTGGTGGCTATCTAGAACATAAAAATTGTCCTGATTTGTTTGGCTGTGTTTCCATTGCCATTCACTGAGCTAATGTTTTCAATCTCAGTAATCTAACCATAGGTAGTATCCATATAAATGATTAAAACAAAATACTCAGGATCTTTTCAAAACATTTTAGTTGTCTTTTGGCTGTCTCTATTCTGACTGCACCAGGTACCTCAGTTTCTGTGGCTTACACCAGAGTCAAGCCCAATTTTGATGCCCCACATTCTGTTACCAAATTACCTTTTATCATTGATCTGTAGTCCCTTGCTTATGAGATCTTGTAGCTATCAGACGTGCCACAATTAAATAAAAAGCCATTGTTCCTAGGTGCACACACGTGTCCTATGTTTTGAATCAAAGTCATGTAACTCATATTTACTATAGGTATTTCTTCATGTTTTCCATGATCCTTTTTTGTTCTTATCAGAGTATGAGATCATTGATTTAGCATTTATGTCACTTGTGTTCTTGTTTGTGACTATCCAGATGCTTGTTCTTCTCACAGGCATTTTTCAGTATTTTCATTAGCTCCTAAGGCACGCTGTGCATTCACTCTGTTCTGTTTTCCTTCTCTGGGGTCAGGCCATCTACAGTTAATAGGTTTTCATCTGTCTCTGAGGTATGATCCCATTAAAATTCTGTTTTAACTTGTCATCTTCATCTACAAATGCACAGTATTATGAGCAGCAGATGAGGTTCCAATTCATCTTTGGTGTCTGGTGAGCCTTGAGTCCTCTCACGAAAGTTTTTCGTTTGAATGGGAGTGCTTTCAGATGGCTCACACACTTCAAATAAGTTGGAGACTTATGATCATCAAGGGTTATTTGTCCATTGAATTCTTATTCTCTTTCTTTTTTGTTCCACGTATACTTGAAAGCACTCAACATTTTAAGTTGCTGGCCATCTGTCTCCTTCAGGTCCTGCAGACATCAACATCATGTGGCTCCTTCCATCTGGCTATGCTTTCAGAAATGTTTCCATTTCAAAATCTCTTAGAGATGTTTTTCTAAAAACTTTAGCAGACGTCTGAGTTTTCCTTTGACACTTTGCCTTCTAAGCAGAACAATTCTTTAACTTCCAAAAATTAAAAGACTTGTTTAATTCCCCAATGTGCTTTCTGTCATTTAGATTGTGTACACATGCAGAGGATGGTAGGTGACTCTTTTGAACAGTATTTACAGTAGTTATAGCAGTACCTCCAGTAGAAATACCTGCCTGGCTACATCAGGCATCATGCAAACACAGTGGAGTGACAGCCCTTGCACCCAAATTGTTTCTATCCACATTCTCACATAGAGGTCACAGACTTGACACCTGTCAATAGTCATGTCACCTATCAACAGAAATCAATATTGAAACATCAGAAGGAGGACCCTTATATACGGAACCTTTTGCATTACAAAGAAGGTGACCAAATAATAGCACAGCACATAATTTGCATAGTTAATTTCCTATTTAATTGCCACATAATTGGCTGTCATTTCTAGTGGCAGTATAATCTCTTTGTTTAAGCACAAAATAGCATCACTAAGCATTTATTTTTGCTTCACTCTCCCTGTTATTTCTAAGTCTAAGGTATCAGATAAACACTATGGTTGATTTAATTACTATGAATAGATAATGCCCAGTTTTTTTAATGACATCCACTGTATGTTTCTGTCATCAACAGATCAGAAAGGGTAAAAAGTAACTACTCTAATTTGTATTTTCTTTTGTCCCTCAGAATGTATTACCTGCCAACTTAAAATATATAGCAATGCCTTTGTGCTTCATCAAAGTTAAACGTATTCAATAGAACACTCCGAGGGCATTCAATTTCCCATTTGCTCAACTTTTCTCTCATCTCTGTTGTGAAACACTTTTTCTTAACCTTAGAACTGCTCTCCTGTTTTAAAAACACTGGAAATTAATCTCTTTTACTCTTTGCAGGATTGTTTCAATAAATTAAGGGGGAACAAGTGGGAGGTTGAAATGAAAAAATTATTTTCATTTTATGATCTCAATAAACTAATCTACTGATACAAAAAAAAATCACACATCAACAAATCACATTGTAATACAATAAATCTTGTCTACCTTATGAGCATCAGTGTCACATCAACAGGTTGAAAGTCAACAAATGCCATAAAACTTAGATTAGAAGTTAAGTACAGGAGGGGGAGGAGTAAGCAGAACAATCTCTCAAGTGTCCAAGTTTCTTTCACTCAGAAAAGCAGAAATGACTGACACAGGAAACAGACCAGGTCAGTCAACACTTGCTACTCAGGGAAAAGCACCTTTACATCAAACCCAGACTCCAATTCTAGAAAGCCATGAGTCAACACCCTTTCTTTGCCTTCTTCTGTACACAGCTGCTTCACTCCTGCATACGTGTCAACAGACAAATACTTCAAAAACTTTAATGCTGTTGGGTATTCACACATTGTATTGTGTGAGTGAGTACATTTACTTGCTTTTCACACAACTCCACTCTGATTTTTTTTCCAAAGGAATCACACCATCTCCCTAAAGGCGTAATTTTAAATGCTTTGGTGGAGAACAGGGAGACACAGGAAGCAAGGGCGAGTGAGAGAGCAGCATCTCACATAGAGTGTACCAAGTGACTTGTAGGGGAAAAGAGCATTTGAGAATAATTGCAGCAGGTGTTATTCCAGAAGTCATCTACTCTGGAAGACCATTACCCACTCTTTAACTCACATAAAACTAAGGACAAGAGCCACTCTCAGTGTTGAAGGGCAAAGTTGCAAGTCCTTTCACTTTAGCTAAGCGAGCATGAAAGTCTTCCAGCAGGTTCTGAGGGTCTGAATGAAAGAGGGGCTCTCCGGTCTTGAAAAAGGAGGGGTGTTTTTCCTTGGACTACAGATGAAAATCTGACATCTACTGGACATTAGTTATAGTATCAAAGCACACCAAATGCTGGCAGACGCATTTTCGTTGAGCAAAGGGGAAAAAATTATCATTTCCTCCTTGAGACTGGGAAATACATTTCTGTTATGACATTCTCATTCCTCAGTTGTTTGCAGTAAGTACTGTTAAGAGTGGGAAGAGAAGATTAAATGAATTTAAGTCAACAACCAGAAAGAAATGAAATTAATAATTGCAGTCAAACTGTTACACATTGATGAGGTTGTACAATAAATATACCACAGCAGGGTGATATTTGCATTGAAAAATGAGCAGCAACATGTAATGAACTGAGTATCAAACAGACGACATTCTCAAATGTCAAAACCTTGAGATGCAGTCTTAAAATGTACTTGTAATATTTGTCATCCTGTTCGATTATTTGTCAGTCTGCATGTATGAACCTTACAGCTGTTAATCACAAAGTGATTTCTGCAACCAGATTTTGATCTCCCTGTACAAAGTAGCTACCCAAACTTTTAACATGTACTACTTTCTACATCTTCAGCTGACTGCACATACCTTAGCAAAAGTTACAGCTATACTGAAAATCTAAATGTTCTCATTGATGTGAAAAATGCTGAAAAACTATCCTCCTGAATATGTTTAAACATGCCAGAAAATAAGGAAATAAATGCTGTTATATAGAGACTTTTCCAGCTGGGAAAAAAAAAAAAAAATCAGTTGCTGATGTCCAAGTAACTTGTGGTTCCTATATGTCATTTCACTTCATTTTTATTATTTCATGCATGTGTAACTCTCTCCAGTTCTTCAGATTTACTCCTGTTTCACAGTTCTCTGAGCAAGCAGATGAGGCCCATCAGGTTAATATATTCTTATTATGTACTCATGTATTTTAGTGTTCTTGCTTTTCAGACATAAGACTTTATTTATTTAAATGTGGCATTCACCCTTTAGTGCATTTATTACAAGGCTGACATTTTAGGGTTTTTTTCCATCAGAATCAACCAGGAGCATTAACTTTTATTGAAGCCTTTATCAGCATTTATCTGAGTTAAAAGTTTTAAAGGCTACCTATCATTTAGATGTTGTGTTGACTTGTATAATTTTATTTCATTCTCCTTTCAGAAGCTGCATGCTTTTCGAAGTGTGACAGAAGAGTCCCAAACAACAGCACTGCTTTGTGACTCCAAAAAGGGAAAGCAAAAGAATGTTTTGGGCAAATGGGGGGTGGGGGGTTGTTGGTGGGGTTTTTTATGGTTTTTGGGCCAGGAGAGAAAATTCTGATTTCACTAAGAGTAAGAAGAAGTCAGAAATCCTTCTTATCCCATATTGATCTGTACAAGACGACCTCTCTGTTCTGCCACTCCATGTAGTAAAAGACAAGTTGAAGAGAAGGAATTGGGTGCAGGAGCAAGATGAGTCAGAACAGGATAAACTGTCTTTGCTTGTTTTTTAACTTGCCCAGCTGTGTCTTCCCTGAGACATGGTCTCAGGAGAAATGTTATAATCCATGTATTCTTCGTGTTGTTGATGCCACTCTTTCCTGATACTTACAAAGCAGCATGTTGTCCTGAAAGTTATCTCCTTCTGGTCAGAGCTATTATCTCCAATGAAATCAGTTTTGCTGTTACAAACTATTCAGTTCATAAAACAAAGCAGGAAAATTCTGAATGCCTATTTCTTAGTCTTCTAAAAGGAAAAATAATCAGTTGGCTTTGCAAAACCAATGGTCTTGTTCTATTGGATGTTTTTGCATGTAGTAGCCACTTCAGAAGAGATGCCTAAGATGATACTTGTCTGTCATCGGGTTTCCCTTATTATAAACTCCTAAGTACTAGAAAAAATATTAATATTTAACAGGAAGGAGTTTAAATAAAGTTACAAAATTTGGAGCCATTAGGTAACTATTAATTGTGAGATGAAACAATTTGTTGGAGCTATACTGAAATTAAAAATGCCAAAGGACCTATGATTTGCTTATTTTTCCAGTTACACAAACTCTACAACTTCCTTCTTAAAACAACCCCAAAATGTTTCTTCGTAGCACAAACTGCTGCATAACCACCAGGTGTGTTTGTCATCCACTCAATAGTCAGGAAAAAACCTCAGGCACAAAGTCCCCAGTGAACAGACAAGACAAAATACTCAGGAGGAGTACAGCAGCTGCCCTTTCTGGACATGGGATAGCAGCTTGCTATCTGAATATTAAGGAATACCTTCCCCGTGGCAACTTCCTTTGCCACTGACTCCCCCTGAAGCACAGCCATTTCCACCCAGACGAATCCTGGGGCTCTAGGGGCACGTGCCGGCAGGGCTCTCTCTTCCCCAGTCATCACAATAATTCCTGCCTCACTCAAGTTTCAGAACACTAGTGTTAAACAACCAAGAGGATTTTTTAAGTCATCAGGGACATATCTAAAGGTCTTTCCTGTGTGTTTACTTTTCCAGGCTTTTTTCTCTACTACAGTTTATATCCTACACAACTTCCCAATCCCTTTGCTACTGTCATGTTTGTTAGCAGCCCTATCATAGCAAGAAATGTTTAATTTTAATATTGGCTTGTTCCTTTAATCATCTGATCACAAAGCATTTTATGAAAAGGTTAGTGTTACATTTCCCATCTGTTAAATATGAACAGAGGATCTGAACCTGGATTTCAACTCCTTTGAAACAGTTCAATGGGAATAGTGTATACTGTTTCCCTATTTAAGCATAACAATAACATTCCCTATGTAAGCATAACTAAATACAAACCAAAACCAAATAAAGCAGGTTTTTCTAGGCTTAGTAAGATATTTTTCTTATGCATTTTAAATGTCAGACCAATATTCCTTTAAGCTACTTTCACCAAACAGACATTTGTGGAGATTCACTGTAAGAAAGATGATTGTCTTTTCTCCACCTCCAGAACATCCCTTCTGACCCTGGGCCTGTCAATAATTTTCTTGATTCAAACTGATCTTGCATGAAAGTAGAAAAAAATTAAGATTAAAAAAAATTTTCTGCAGTTTCCCTATTATTTCTGCGGATGTGACAACAGTATTTGAGAGAGACAAACTAAAAGATTTCTAAGTTGA
The DNA here is from genome assembly GCA_013397935.1 of Dasyornis broadbenti. Taxonomy (NCBI): domain Eukaryota; kingdom Metazoa; phylum Chordata; class Aves; order Passeriformes; family Dasyornithidae; genus Dasyornis; species Dasyornis broadbenti. The sequence continues at coordinate 1,560,559 of VZRN01002263.1, forward strand.
TTATAAAATATTCCTGTCTGTATATAGATTTATAGTTTCTCTCTATGAAAGTGACAGATAGTGCTAAATTTAATTACAAAATTACTTTTACAGAAATAACTAGTCTGGAAAGAAATCCCGCAACTGATATTAATATTTTATGTTCAAGAACTGCATTTTTAGAGAGTTCAGTTTGTAGAATAAAAGAGATTCTTCATACTGTCAACATGATAATTTTTTACAATTTGAATTAATTCTATATTAAACTCATTCCACAACTAGGAAAAAACGCTGTATGAACTTCCAATCTGAGACTAACAGAATGACACAAAAATTAAGAAACTCTGGCCTACTATATATCAAGGAAACTTTGAAAACTAGTTTTTCTTTTTTTATTTGTTCTCAGTTTTGTTGTGGGATAGTAGACTCTCTTCTTCATCTGAGGATTAATTCACAGTCTGCCTAAAACCTACGCTTCTACTTTAAACCTGAAGAAGCACTGTAGTGCTTCTACATTATTTCGAAATTATCAGAAAAACTAACGCAAAATTTCTGGATTTATGTCCTCAGCTCCACGGTTTGGAAAGCCTGGATAAGCTTATCAAAGCTACTCTTTGTTTTCAAAAACCAAAGGTTCTCAGCACAGTAAGCACTATAATGTTTAGCTTCCTAGTAGAGTGTTTACAGTATAGAGGTATATTGTAATTTTCTTTATGGTGTGTTTATATTGGCGGCAAACAGAAATCAAGCTTGAATGTTGCTTTTTTTCTTTTATTATTAAACCTTGATTACCCAGTATGATTTAACCTCTTGCTAATGTTTGTTATTAAAAAACAAAGAAACAAACAAACAGAAAGAATAAGAAGGGAAAATAGGTATGGCGGAGGAATAGCAATTAAAAGAGCAAACCAATGTCCATTCTCTCAGCAAATGGACATTGTAAAGGCTGTAGTTAACACTGGGCACTGGCAAGATTGAAACAGGAATACAGTGCAAGGGAAATACCTGAAATTTTCAGTGTTATGAAAGTAAAAATAATAAGCCCACAATCAATTAAAGCCACTTTATAATGGCAGGATGCAAAAAAAAAAATCCCTAAGCCAATATAAATAAATAAAAAAAATTCTGAGCATAATCCATGCACAGAAAATTCAAGCAGTACACACAACTTTTCTAAACATTAGAGCTTGGATATTTTTAAAAATCCAGTGTCTAAAGAGGGGAAAAAAGAAGGCTGGAGGAGGACATTTTTAAAAGGGGATTGAGTGATAGGACAAGGTGGAACGGCCTTAAAGTGAAAGAGGCTAGATTTACATTAGATATTAGTGAGCAATTCTCTGCTGTGAAGATGGTGAGACAGTGGCACAGGTTGTTCAGAGAAGCTGCAGATATCCCATCTCTGGAGGGGTGTTCAAGGCCAGGTTGGATGAGGCTTTCAGCAACCTTGTCTGCTGGAAGCTGCCACTGCCCATGTCAGAGGGGGCTCAAACCAGGTTTGAGTTTTATTGTTGATTATGACTGAATTTTCTCCCTGGCATGGGAATTGTCCTCTTCCTCATTTACATGACAAAAAACACCATTAAAATAAAACTGGGAAATTAATCTAAAATTACACAAAAATTAAAAATTATCTGAAATTGTGACTAGCTGCCTTTACCAACTAGGACATATATGTTAATTTCCAAAATATCCTGACTAAAATTCTGAAACACTAAAACCAGTATAACACCTTACTTCAGCTACTTCAGACATTAATAAAAGCCTTCAGATCACCTCATTTAATTTGAAACCAATGCCTCAGATATCTGTTTGGACTTTCCATGACCGCTCGTCCTCATCTACCTCATCTGTGTGGGGTCATAACAACCTGATCACGACCCAGCCACCCTGCAAGCACCAAGGTGTTGACAAGCCTCTGTCCAAGCCTACAGTTGGTTTGCATGAATGATACCTTTTAACGACAGAGAGAGGGCCTGGAACTTAGCTCAGAGGACAGGAGCAGGCAGAAGGTTTTGTATACGCATGACTTGAGCAAAGAGGGCTCATTTTGAAAAGAAATGTACTACACAAGTGTTAATCTGTGGAGAGGTCGACAAGGACACTCAAGGACGGAAAACTGTGAATAATAAACTACTCATGAAGACTTTTAAAACTCACTGTCAGCCCTTCAAAAGATATTCAGCACATCAGTGTAGATGTGTGCCATGATAAAGGGAGAAAGTTGCACAATAAAGAGCAGCTCCTCATCTGAAAATAAAGCAGGTAAGACTTGAACCCAACCAAAATAAAGTGATAATGTATTAAGCAAGTCACTCACATGCCAGTCTTCAAGGCATAGACTAGAAAGCAAGTGAAAACTGTGAATGAGAGAGACCCAGGTTGTTACATCAAACATTCCCTCAGGTGTGTCAGACACCAGGGCTGAAGCCTTCACCTCTCTTCTAAGCACATTCAAACTGTTCCAGTGAAATGAGTCTCAGGACAGCATTGCACATTAAAAGAATGTATTCTTTAGTACCCAGGCACTGGAAAATGGAAATTCTCTCAAGAATATGCTGAAAGTAAGAATAACTATAGACCAAGTGTGACTGAAGGTAAATAAGAAATCAGATAAGCAGTTGCAATACCAGCAGGAGACAGGAAACAATAAAGGCTGAACGCCAAGAAAACTAATGCTCTCCATCTCTCAATCTCTCATTTAAGTCTAGACTAATTTGTAGCGCAATTAGCACTTCATGGGAATGTGAGAAATACAGGCTTAACTTTCTTCAGGCCAAAGTGTTGTTTGAACTGAGGTACCTCATTTCCTGCTCAATTGTTCTAGGATTTGTAGGAAAAGACCTATTAAACCCCACGGCTTCCTTTGCTTTGCAGTCATTTTGTTGCTTTTCAAAGAAGAATGTAAGCTAAGAAGTACTGATTCTACAACTGGTTTGGAGTTTCTTTGCATCTATTTTGTGTCTTCCTGCAAAACAGGCACCTGCCAGAGCTCTGCAGGAACACTTCTCTTAGACTGAATTCCATTACTCAGAGTAGGAGTAGATTCCACTGCAGACATCCAGGAAATCTTTGGGAACATCAAAGAGATGTCTGCAAGGTCAGCAGGATATGAGTGCACAATAAGTGCTGGACTGCACTTTTGAATTACAGGCTTACTGATTCCACCTAGATATTTCTTTACCATCAAAATCTTTTATTGGTTTTGGTCTTTGAGTTTGATATTTTAAGATATTTTGCAAAAGGTAGTTTTTCCACTGTTTCTTTTAACTGACTTTAATAGAAACATTTCAGTGTGCCACTGGTGGCTTGTTAACTATCTTGTGTGTACTACTGTGATGGCATGAGCCCAGAAAACAACGAAGTACTCTCTCACTTGCTCACTTCCCCACAGCGGGCTGGGATCAAGAATCAGGAGGGTAAAAGGGAGGAAACTCGTGGGTTGAGATAAAGGCAGTTCAATAAGTAAAGCAAAAGCTGCACACACAAGCAAGAAAAGCAAAATAGGGTATTTATGTACTACTTTCCATTGTGGTATTGCATGAACCTCTCTCTAGTCACTTCCTGGAAAGGAGGGCTTCATCATGTTACAGTCACTTGGAAAGACAAATGCCATAACCACAGGTATTCCCACCTTCCTCCTTTCGCTGAGCTTTTATGGCTGAGCACAACGTCATATGGTTTGAATGTGTCTTTGGTCAGTTGACATCATCTGTCACTGCTGTGTCCCCTCCCTACTTCTTGCCCTCTGTCACCCTCACTGCTGTGGCGAAGAGTGAGGAAAAGAGAAAATGCTGTGGAAGAACTATTCAGCAACAGCTAAAACTGACCAATTGCTTTAGCACAAATCCAAAACACAGCACCATAGGGGCTGCTTTGAAGAAAGTTAAAACCATTCCAGCCAGACCCAGTACAGTAATTTACTTTGAATTACTGATTGAGCTTCTGTACTGTTTCAATATGGAAAAAAAAAAGAAAAGAAAAAAAAAAGAAAAATGCTGTTAAAGTGGTTTACTTGGTCAGCCCCATTCTGAAAAATACAAAGGTAAATTCACGCTTAGAATAGGGTAAAACACAGGCTAAAACACCAAATGTAGACAGTTCTCAATGAAATGCTCAAATCAAGAGAAACAAAACTCTCCTCAGTGTTTTGTTCTCACACATAACTATCCGGGTTCTGAAACACCTGCATGAATGAAGAAGACAAAAAAGCAACTCCCCAGTTGTTTTCTTATGTGTCTATAGATATTTTTAGGCAGGTGTAAATCTCACGGTTAGTTTTGTTCTGTATTCTCCTTGGAATTTACCACTAAAACCTTCTCTGGACCATTTTTCAAAGGAAGGTTAATATATGCTTCATTAAGAATGAAAATACGTGCCTGCTTTAACCAGGTATGGATAATGCAAGGCTTTAGTTTTTGATCTTACAGCTGCTTGCACATTTTTACAGTAGAAATACCTGTCAGTTCCATTTACACCATTGAAATTATGTGCTGACTAAGTCACTGTAATTGATGAGTTCATTATTAGTCAATACAGAAAACAAAGCAAGAGGAAAACAGGCATCCAGCTTTGGGTTATGGGCTCAGCATAAGGACTCCACTTATGGACATTTAGAGAGAAATCTCTATGGACTTTCAAAGGTCCTTACACATTTACATCTTACTTAAATGAGGGTAGGAGGAGAACAAAGTGAGAGAATGCATTATGATTTAGTGGACTATAAGAGCGCTAAATTGCCTGGTGCATTTTAAGGGATGAAATGAGGATTTCCCATTCTACTGCAGATTATTACGACAATCCTGCAGAAAAGGTTTTCACTGTAAGAGGATACAAATAAGGGACACTTTTCTGTAGGCTCTGAAAAACCCAAGGCTGAAGTAGTAGAAGGAAGAAACCGTAACATTTCTTTGTTGCCTCTTTTTATTGTGACCTTGAGGTCTCCACAATTCTTTTCTAATAAAATAAAATTCATCTATAAACAGATAGAGTTGTTTCATCTTTTTGTTCCTTTTGGGCATACCATAATGATAACACAGGGAATGTTTATCTCAGCTAGTCTTTATCACATTGTTTTAGTGGTAAAGAATACTTGACTTATTGGATTCCATACTTTTTGTTAAAACTTATTGTTATCTCTTTTATCTGAATCACTAGAGGCGCAAAAGGACAGAAGCTTTTAATTAGAGGAGTCAGGATAAAATAATTAACAAACAGTAAATTGCAAGCAATAATTGTATTTCTCAAAGTATCTATGATAAAATCTTTCTGCAGCTACTCGTAATGAGCTAAATACTTTGGAGAGAAATAAAAAGAGCGTGAATTTTATTAAGAGCTTAGTTTTCCATCTTGGTGACATTTTCATCTGAGTTAAATGTCCCAAAAGACAGGAGGACCAGAGCCCTGCCTCAGTACCTCAAGAAATTATTATCTAGACACATCCAGGGTGATGATAAATAAATAGCAAATCTTTGTAAATATGTGAGATCCCAAATCCAAACATTTTCCATTTCAACATACAGAGGAAAAACATGTTCTTGTCTCCAGAGCCATCACCTCAAACAAAATTAGAACTCCACTGGGGCACTCTGTCACTGATGTTAACTTTCTGAAAGACCAAAGTGTTGAACCCACTTATTTCCAGGTCCCTGCGCTTGTTTCAGTCTGCTTGCAGTCTGCTGTCAGTTCTGTGTGTTTCTGGAAAGTTCCTGTGCAAAGAGGGGGTTCTTTCCTACTTTTTCATCTGTTCATACCATGAAGGTCACCTTTTAGTGAATATAGCCTTTTGAATCACACATAGTTAAAGAAAGTAGGAATGTAGTCCTGGGGGCAGGACATGAAAAGCTCTGTACCAGTGAGTAACAGAGTTTGAAACGTGTCTCTCTTGCTGACTCATGTAAGCATGCGTGTCAGCTCCCCTATGTGTGAGCAGCAGACCACGCATCACAACAGGGACCTCTCCCTCCTCCCGCAGCAACCACAACAGAGCAAGCTTTGCCTGCTTCTGTATGCTGCGCATGCTTCTAGGAGCATTGCTTTACTTCCTTTCCTTCACGAACATCCATACTCTAACCCCAGGTAAACACCAAAAGGTGTATTTACTCCTTTATAACATTATTGTCAGCAGCTACTGTTCTAGAAGTTGCCAAAAAGAAAACTTCAGAAGAAAGATCCCCTAGACCTTGCATAATACATATTTGACTGTTCTCTCATTCACACATGCTAAAAGATGTGCTAGTGCACTTTATCTTTAATCACAGTTCATGGAGTTATAACTCAGAAGGAAATATGCGGGCTGAGATCACCTAAAAATATGAAAAACTATAGTAGAAGAGCGCCCATGGCCTTATCTGTGCATACACACATGGGGCTTTTTTTATTATTCTTATATCTCAAACAAATAGGTTAAACAAAATTTTTATTTCCTTTAACTTTTTTAAGTACTTCAATTCATATACAGGGAAACAATCACTCTAAATGGCAGGTCATGTATCAAAATTACTTTAGAAACACTGCCATGTGCTACTCCAATAAAACCTTTACAAATATTTCCTCTTATTCACATTCATTTAAATGCAGAGGGGAGAAAAACGTGGTGCACAGGTCCATGGGTTTCTAATAGTTTTTTAAACAAACTGTTGCTTAATGCTTTTTCAGGTGCTTAATATATTAATCTGCTTCAAAGACAGGTCTTTCATCTCTACACTTGTGTACTATTCTTCTAGGTGAGATCAGGGAAACTGTGATGTTTTAATCCTAAAATTCTATCTGTAACCTGGCAATATAGTTAGTAATGATTATATGTCAGTCCCACCAGCAAGAAACCTGAAAGGTAGGGTATGTTTTCTTTGCCACCCCAGCTTACTATGTGACTTTTATCCCCAATGCCTATCAGTAATATCTCACTTGAGTGTAATTTCATAAAATAGATTCCAGAAGTAAACAAATAAATGTGTCAATATTTTCAAATCTTTAATCTTATTAGCAGTTTAACCATATGTTCTTATTTATTTTCATATACTCCCTATGCTGGAGATTTACAAAAAGAACTACAATTATGTCATGCTCATCTGTGCACTTTTAATATACAGTAATGATTTGCAAATATGTTTCTACCCCTAATTTGCTACATCTTATGACAACTACTTTCCGGTGCTATACAGCCAGCAAGGGCAATAATAGTCTTAGCTGCAAATACCACACCTGAAATCTTATGTTCATTTCACAGAGCAGAATGACAGGAGCTTGCATCAGTCAAATCCTCAAAGATCAGAAGACTTTGTAACTTGAAAAAAAAATCCAGGTTTTATGTGAATACAAACTAGAACACTTAACTTCTTAAGCAGAGAAAGTTCAAAGTGACCGAAAGACTGAATAGATGTAAAGATGGATACACGGTTCCTTTTTTTCACTGTCCTTCAAGACATTGCTCCCACTCGTCATTTAAGTGACTTCAAACATTTACTGAGCTGTAGCAAGCTCTTAGCCATCCCCCCAGTCCTCAGGCCATTCCCATCACCAGGACCTCCTTGCGCTGCCAAGTTCAGCACTTGGCCTGTAGGTCTCTCTGCTGAAATTTTTACAATCTCTCCCTCTGGCCCCCAAGAAAAAAGCAACCTCTCCTTCCACACTGGTACTCTGGACTCCCTCACTCTATTCAAACAAAAAGATGAATAACAATGAAATCAAATACATTGGGTGCCACCAGGATGAAGTTACAGGTCACCAATGTGTGGCTCCTGGTAAAATCACGCAGCTGAACTCCAAAGAGGTGAAGCAGTATCTGTCCCAGTTCCTCCCTGTGGCACCAGGACCTTTCTCAGGGTCGCAGGTGATGCTCCATGCTCTGCGCCTTTTGGTTCTGCACACATGAATGACAGACAGTGTTTTATTGGCAGGCCACACTCTGCTTTCCTTGGGTCACATCCTCTCACAAAAGGCACCTGAGCTACTCCCTCCTCCATCACCACATGGGAACATGAATAAGTGCACCTTTGCTGCATGCACAAATTCACATCTCAGATAACACACATCTCTTAAATAAAAGGTAAATATTAAAGCAATTTAAACTTAGTTATATTTTCATAAGCATCAACTGCAGCAGGCACCTCAATGGGTAAATGCTTTTCTTTCCACAGGTTTCTGGAATACAACATTTACAAACTCTTCTGTAGTACAGCAAAGCAGCTGCATGTGGGAGAGGAAGATAATGATCAGGTCACCCCTCCAGATGTCTGCATAGGTATATAGTATTTACCTTTTAGGGCATTTCCTCTGAGGAACTGCAGTGGAAAAAAGAGAACTACTTGTGACAAAGTGACAACTGTGGGGGACACTGGGGGCAGAGGACTATGGAGACAGAAGAAGGACACCTTAATTGAAGTTCCTGGAAAAGAGGCTTCTGTTGCACCTTTACTGATTCAAAAATGTTGTCCTGCATCCATTACAGAAATGTGCAATTTATGATGAAAGAACTGACTCAATCCCATGGCATTCAAAGGGCTGACCACAATGCAGGTCTCATTGCAGTGATCCATGGGGTTCACCTTCAGTGTCTCAAGGTAACCTGGTAACCTTGTGTTATTACAGGTAGCACAGCCCAAATCTAAAAGGTATCAACCTTAGTGCAGAACTTTTTTTTTTTTTTTTTTTTTTTTAATGTGGATAGAAAGAGTTATTTCCCTTTATTAATCCAGGACAACCTGAACTATTTATCTTAGGAGTATGCAAATCTGTTCTCACTTAGTCTTGCCTTATCAAAAAAAGGAATTAAGAGATTAATCAGAAGTCATTAACTCATTTTACTAATACGAATACAATCTGTTCAATAAGAATTAAACCATAAAATTAATTTGATAATCTATAACCCCTTTTTTTTCCTCCCTGGAAGTATTAGAATCATCACTATGGAGATAATTTTCACCTTTTGCTGGGAATCAGCATTTTACTACAAAAATATTACTTTCTCAAGCAGGAAAGAAAGGTGTTTGTAACTCACAGTGTAGTGAGACTTAAGGCTGGAGATTCCTGAATGTCATGTATTGACCTATTTTGTGACTGGAGAATAGGATTGTCCATTAAAGGAGAACACAGAGAATCATAACTGCCAACCAAATTAAACCTCAGGCATTTATATGCAGCCATCAACACAATCTCTGTGGTACTGTTTATGCCTGAACACAATTTTCTTAATTAAAAGCAAACCAAAAACTAAACTGAATGACAGAAGTTATTAAATCAAAACTTCAACATGCTTAGTTCCTACAGACGAGTGTCTGAGACCCTTTCAAGAAAACTTTCCTGTTTCCTGAAAACTGAGCTGCCTTGCTCAAGGCTGGATTCCTATCAGAGTACAGAGCAAAAGGCCATCAAGCAGCTCTTGCTGCTATTTGAAATGTCCATGTGCTGGTGTGCTCACACCCTCAGGAGCACTGTGCTCATATTCTCAGCTGGGAATAGCTAGGAACTTACAAGCAGTTTATGAAGAAGTGGAGCTGAGGAGCAACCACATTATCTAGCTTGCACGGACTTCATGAAAGCCTAAATTTTGTCACCATATACAGATGAAACTGCCATCAGCATAATATTCCAAAATAGCAAAAGCAAGTGTGCACAAGCCAGTGAATATACTTAGGCTTAGAGGACAAAGGAGGCTGGTCACAGATCTGAAATCTTCTCTTTACCTTACATATGCATTTTTCACAATAAAAACCAAGAAACAGAAAAACCAAGGAGTTTTTTCCCTTTCCATATGGATCACAAAGGAACTTGAACAAATGATTTAGATATAGACGTGTTTAGACCTGATTAGAAAGAATTTTCCCCCTCCCAAATATTTTTTTTTCCTAATAAAATTTTTAAAGTAATATTTTATTCTGCACTACGTACGGGACATAGCTAGACATGGTAGGTAACAACTTCTCTACAAGAAGGGATTAAATATAAACTGCATTTTCTGTAAGGAAAACTTAAGCATAAGGATACTTAAAGCATATAGAATAAAATAAATATTTTGCCACTTCATAAATAAAATAAAAAATAACTGGTAATACAATCAAAACTTGGAGTGGCATAGTTGTTTCTCATGGGAAAGTTTCCCATGCATGCAGCTATTTTCAAGAATTATTACTCACAGTCAATTGAAAGCAACAGGAATATTCTGGCCTAAAAATAATTTTTTTATTTCTTACATATATAAATCAATGCCTTGCCCATGATGGTGATGGTAGAGTGACAAAGCTGAAGAGACTGAACAGAGGAAGCAGATCTTGGGAAGCTTTTCCAACACACTATACTCCTGTCTGTTAGCTTTAACTACTGATCATCAAAGGCCTTTCAGCATTTAATTATTTAGAGAGGGGATCCCAGAAATCATCCAGAGGAATGCCAAATACAATTAATATTTTGTGCTTTTTAGAAACTATTCTCAAATTATTAAACAACTTGAACAATTTTATCAGCAGTAATACTCAGAGACAGTACTGAACTATTTTGAGTGTAGTTTAGACACTCAGTGTCACATTTAGGTATATCCTGGTAGAAGTCTCCATGGTAAAATTAGCAGATATGCATAGCTTTTGCAGCTTTGGAGGTGCACTCTGTCATTTGACCCTACCTGTTCTACTTGGGAAGCATTTATGTCAGTACCTGTCCAATCCAGACAGACCTTAAATAAAATGCAGACATCACAAGTCCCAAAGTGAGGAAGATTTAAATGGTATTCAGACCTCTGCACTCTGCTTCCTGGCACTGACCAGACTCAAATCCCTGCTTGAAAAGCTGCATTGCTTGTGTAATGTTCTACTTCAAGTCCAGATTTGAGTTTTTCACCTGAAATCCAAGACTACACCCTTAAAAGGTATTTAATGAAATGGTTTAATAAGAAAAACTAAATGCAGAGTGCACCAGAGATACTAAAGTGCTTTTAGTTCCCCATTCCGCCACAGAAAATACTCTATTTTTTCACCAAAGAATTATCTGCATATTTCCCCAGAAACATTTGATATTGCAAGGGACATTTTCCATGCTATGGGATTGTGAAGAATTTGCCAAATGACCGTTCCAGTTTCCTGACTGAATTAATTTCTCATTAATATTTCACAATGTTCAAATATACCTGAATAGCAAAACAAGGAAAGAATGTCAAATGATGTCAAGAGCTTTGTTTGATAAACTGCTCCATAATGTTTCTTTTTTTAACTTTTTTTTTCCAATAGCAGTTGACTGATGTTTACCAAAAAAAACAAAAAAAAGACAAGTTATCTATTTGTTAAAGCATACATCTAACTTATTCCTTCTTATAAAATATCAGCTCTTTTCTGCAATGCTAAGAATTGTTCCTGCTTACACAAAGAGCTCACAAAACTCTTCTGAGCAGTAGTATTTCTTTAAAGAAATAAAAGGCCTACTTAAACTGTTAACTTTTATGTTTCATCAAGAGTTACAGCAGACATCAAAGTTAAAAGTACTTTATGTTATCCCTAGACTTCTAATGGGGCAAATTCAGTTTTATATAATTAAATTTAATACTGCAAGATGAAGCTTGTCAATCCACATTGCCATATTGAACTTTTTAATAGTCATTCTCCAAATAAAGAAACATACAACACCATAAAAACAAAAAATAAAATTTTCTTATGGCTATAATGGTGATAATAGCTTATGGTTTAGATCATATCATCAAAGAGGCTAGTAAAATTGGACAGCTCCTCCAATCTCAAACGACACAGCTTTTATGCTTTTTATTGATTTAAGGTTTAAATACAATAAAATGAAAGCAGCTTACTAAAAATTAATATAAGAGAATGAAAACAGGGACCAACACATTAATAAAAACTATACCTAAAAGATAGTTTGGACTTCTCAGAAATGATGGTGTTAAGAGCTATATTATTAGGAAAGTAAAAGGTATAAAGCTGCTACATAAATCCTGACAGAGAGGACAGATGATCTTAAAAAACTTCTAAGTTTTATCTTACAGATAAAACCAGTTTTTACGAATGAAGTGTGGTCCTGGAGCCAGCAAAGCTCTCAACCTCTGGAAACTCATAAGCTAAAGAATTCTTGTCCTGTGGAAAACCTTTCTTTGTTATATTTCAGGTGTCCATTCTCCATACCATTGCAGAGCATTCTCAAAAACTCACAAAAACATTAAAAAAAACCTCCCAGAACAAAGTGAAATCTTAAACCTTGAGATCAACCCAGGTAAAGAGATTTTCTCTAGGCAAGGCAGGCATATACCTTCACCTCTGGGAATACAGAAAGTCTGGTTTCTAGTGAACTGCTTTTCCTACATGCACAAAACAAAATAAATTCCAAATACGCTGACAAAAAGCACTCAGGGCATCACAGGTATTTCACCTGTACTGAGCATGCTCTTCATCTCACACTAACTTTAAAGATTATGCTCAGTCTAAGCTAATTGTCCAGGCACTTTCTGTAGGCAGTGGGAGAAAGACATCTCCACACAGCAGTTCATCCTACTCTGCATAAATGTCTTTCAGCAGTGCGGAATTAACAGGGATTGTCTCTTTACCACAGGGATAAATAAATTAGATTACATATCTAACTTATTAGATAAGTAAAGTGTAATGAATCCTATTGTGTGCTGGTTGCAGGGACACAGAGCTTTTGACAACTTTGATTTGAAGTGCAAAAAGTGCATATACTGAGAAATGCAAAAATCATCCACAGCCACTGTAAAAGGTAGTACTGACTAAATACATTCTACAGCAGTGGACTGAAAACCAGTTATGGAACCCATCAGCTCAATGTTCCTCCTCCAGTGCTCTTATCACTGACAGCCCATGTAACACGTAACAGCTCTGCTTGTCCCCCCACATTTTCAAATCAGAAAATAGTCGGAATATTTTCATCTGTATTACATCTTAAACTCTGCAGGTAACCAGGGTAAACAGGTTCTATATCCATTTTTCTGAAATAATTCCTTGTAAAGTCATTTAAAATGAAACCTTGAAAAGTTCTACTTTCTAGTAGAGCAAGAGGTGGCCTTTCCACTCAAGAAGTTAAAAGAAGCAAGAATAAATGTACACTAAAAAACACTCTCTGCTAATGAAACAATTTGTGTTACTTCCTTATTAAACTATCTAGTGCTGTTATATTATTATGCTCTGAAAAAAATTCAGAAAATCAATTAATTTGTCACTGGAAAGTAATGTGCCTCTCCTGTCCTGTTGCTCTTGTTCCTGATAATAACCACTATTTATTTGTAAGCCCTTATGCTATTTCCTGAAGAGGTTTAATTAATTGCCTGAGTCTCTTCAGCAAGAAAAGCTCTTCTTTCTTATTTTTTTCTCCTTTTTAGAGAACGACTTTCAAATAACACTTTATTTCCACTGCAAATGAGTTCAAACTTACTGGACCTTTAAAGAATTCATAAATCTGAGTGTGCATCAGTCAGGTTTAACTTGAATCTATGCACTGAAGAGAGCTTTGCTACATGATTTCAAGCTATGCCAGGACTATTTTGCTGTACTGATATTTTGCAATGAACTGTACTCCTACCAGGTATCTTTTGCAACCTCATACCTTTTCTTTTGTGTGTTCTAACATATAGCTCTAAGCAACAGCAGTATGCTCCACAGAGAACTGGATGACAATTAGACCAGCATGGCCTTAATTACAACAATGCTACACTGAGATTGTTACTTCATGCATTAAAAAGAGGGATATGGTTACACTTATGCAATCAGTTATGTATCAAACTGTTGATGAGCATCCAAAATGTACTGGGTTTGCATTAAAATCTTCTATTTGTTCACTCTAAGCAGAAAATGTGCACACACATTTATGGTTCAAGTAGTTGATTTCCCATAGCTGAAGCTCCTGAAATATTTCATAAATGTCTTATTGTTAAAAGAGAGCTTTGTACTGGTAAAAAAAAAAAAAAAA
>VZRN01002263.1:1574470-1676710 GCA_013397935.1 Dasyornis broadbenti
AAAAAAAAAAAAGAATGAGGAATATTACATGAATGCCCATAAGTGTCCATGTGTTGATATGGTGCTGACAAAGCTAAAAACCCCCAAACTGCTTTTGTTCAGAGATTATTTTTCTCTCTCTCACAGCAAACACATACCTATTATGAATTCCAGTCACATCTGATGAAAAGCACAGACCTTTCCCAGCTGCTCCTAAACCAATGTCCTAAGCTCCCACGGTAGATTCTCTTAGTAGAGAAATCAGCATATCGTTCAAATTCTTGAAGAGCAGTGTGGAAAAAGGGAACCTTAAGTAAGAGAGGTTAGAAGTAGCTTTAAAGAGAAAGATATTTTATTATTATATTTTTATTTCCTTTACTGCAATATTCTCATCCAGCCAACACAATGGGAATACAAACAGTTCTTAAGAAGGAGAGCTGTTTAGATTTAATTTAAAACTCAGTCAAGTTATTGTGGCAAATGTTGCTGTGTATGCTCTTAACAATGTAAGATAATTAAACATAACTTAGCCTATAGTGAAAGCTACAGCCCAGGAAATAAAAACTACTAAGTATATCTAATAGAGTGGCATGAATAATTGAAATGTAATTATGATTCTTTTTTGTCATTGATATATTTGGATGGGAAAGAAACATATAGAATTTCACCTTTGAGCAGCTCAGTCATAAACCACCTCAGTTATACGCCACACCCTGTGTAAGAAAGAGGACTGTGCTGCATAGAAAACAAACACTGCATGAGGCAGGTGTCTGTCAGGCTCCTGAAAAGTTCTCTTGTCATGCAATGTTTTCCAGGCTTCCCCAGAAGGCAGTAAGTCCTTGCTATGTTTCTCCATTATTTTACATACATTCTTCACAGAAGCATACTCCTTAGTAAAGATTTAAGTTATCAACTTAACCCTTTAGGGAACACCTGAAAGTTTGAGAACACACGTATTTTAAAATCAATACCAAGTACAGTCAGCCTTTCCTGCAGAGTTCTTGGGGCTCTCCTCTCCTCAGGGGGCTGAGAGCCAAGGAACTATTACTGGCAAGTCACTCAGCAGGCTTCAGTGTCACACCACAGCACCTGCATGCAGCTGTGAATGCCCCTGTTTTCTTCCTTAGATGTTGTGTGCTTGCAGATAACAATGGAGAGACTTATTCCATGTTGAAATTTATAGTCAAATACAAAGCATATAGAAACAACTGAAATGTATAACTTTATAAATTGGGTATTTATTTATGGTGACCAATTTTGCCAGAATGTCTTCACCAAAAATTCATGTCATTCTGAAATCCCATGGGTCTATCGTTAGGACATATATTTCAGCAGAATTATTTTCCAGTAAGATTCACACCAAAGTGACAAACATCCTACCTGTCCACGTGCTTGTCAGATTCACTGACTCTCCCTGATAAGGTAACTGGGCTGGGACTTCTTGCCATACTTCCTTTTCTTTTTTTTTTTAAGGGCAGACACTTATGACAATTTAATCATAAATACTACATCATATATCACACTGAAGTCATATAGCTACACCAAATCTCCCCTTATTTAATAGAGCACACAGAATATTGCTGAAAACTTTTGACCTAAAAGTAGAAGGAGTTTATGCTGTGGTCTTGAAGCAGTTATCATTTGAATCATAGATGAATTATGGAGGGTTTTTTATTGGGATAGTTATTTCTACTTAAGAACCCACTGACTGATCTCAATATTTTACTCTCTCCATCTATATTATTTAATAGAAACTTACTCTTTGTGCATGTCTGTCTTTGTAATTCTTGTCTTTTGAATGGTATAAGAATTATGAATTCCATTAAGAAAGCTTCTAAGTTCTTTTACAATATCAGCAGACCAAGTGCTATCTATCATCTATCTATGTACTTTGTGAATGGAGGGGGAAGGAATATCAGCATCTCTGGAATGTGGTTGATATGGAAAGGACTGCTGGTTTGTAAAGCTCAGGTGAGTCTCTGCATGTAATGTATAGCCACATGTATAGATCTGAGACAAGGTCAATTTTCATTTTCATTTTGGTTTCAGATCATTTGCCCTGGGGAGGATATAATTTACTGTCCTGTAGGTCTATAATTTTCCTCTTCATTTCTTCTCCCTTTCTTGATTCACTTTCCTGGTACATTTTGACAATTTCTTTCCCAGAGGTGACAGTATGGATCCATAGCTGTTGCAAATATTTGGTAGTAATTTATATCAGCCTAGTATCTAGTCCAAAATAATATAAACAATAAAACTTCAAATGCTCTAATTAGTGATGCAAAACAGAGCAATTTTGTTACAGTATTAATTGCTTTTTTCTTTTTTTTTTTTTTTTTTTGTAGTTGTGTTTGTTTTTGGTTTCCATTTTGTTCAAAGCTTTTTTTTCCTTTTCCATTAGGACTCTGATTACTAATTTTCTCATGTTCCCCTTCATATATGTCGAGAGAGAGACATATGGAAAACCCATTTTGTTCAGAATTCCTCAGCAGGCTATGAAGACAAAATGTGCAGGTCTTTTGAGATTCTCAGTCAAAATCTGCTCAATAACCAGATTTAGAGCAATCCCATCCCTGATAAAGGAGTATGTTTGATTTACACCAATGCATATCCAAGCAAGTATTCTTCTTAACTTTCAATCTTATGCAATTTATTTATTTATGCTTTGCAGTAGGTGAATGTAGTGTTCTTTCTCTTATATTTTTTTAAGAACCGTTTGAGTAATGGTAAATTCTGAATTATTTTTTTCTATTAAGAAAGTTTCTCTAAGCATATTCTCTCTACAGCCACTTGTAAAATTGTATTTACCATATGTCCCAGGGTTGATCAGAAATCTAAGAGACATTGTTTTGGGGTTTTTTAACTGTCAGCTTTGGAAGCCAAATGGAATAGTTTTGTGTAATCAGCACAAAGAAAAAACCCAAAACCTGAAGTAAACAAGAAAATATGTTCTTACTTTACTGCATGGTTCATTCTTCTTTATTTGTGCTTCGTTTTCTTGTCACCAAATAAAAACATTTGTGTAAATTAATTTTTCAAGTACTCCTATAACTCAGGTATGCACATAAACCTCCTTGAAAAAAACTGTATATGACACTGTCACTTTTACGCAGAAGTCAACTTGCACCTACTGCAAGAACCATAGGGAGTGCTCTGCGCAGCAGGAGAGAGTTGGCAGGTTGTTCTTTATTCCAAAGCTCATTTATTTCTTTATAAATACACTTTTAAAATACTGCCTATATTATGAAATCCCTCATAATTCTTTTTTCCTTCCAGAGAAGGAACTAATCTCAAGAATTTCACCCAGTTCTTGGTGGTTTGGGTTTGTTGTTGTTGATATTATTATCATCATCATCATCATAATTATTTTGCTATTATTATTATTTTCTTGCTCTTGTCTCCCAGCCTGAGACTCTGACTCTGAAGCACCCCTAACTCTACTCCACCAATACCCACACTGATGGATCTCAAGAAAATAAATTTTACATAGCAGACAGCAAAAAGGAACAAAGGTTTCTAAACCATCCTTTCCATAAACTTTCAGCTCAATGGACTCTGCATGTGCCCAACTCTCAAAGGTGTAATGTCTCCCCTTCATCACTTGAAGGTTACTGAATGTGTTTCCCATCATGCAACAAGCAGAAAACATTTCAGGCATCGCCACGCCTGCAATCTCCTACAGTTATTCACAAAAATGAGATGTAGCAGAGATACCAAGTATTTATACTGCTTAGGTCTGCGTGTGAGACGTAACTGGCTTATTTTCAAATGCGTATGCTTGTGCCGTACCTGTCAGCTTTTATATCTCTAAAAACTCTCAGCCTAGCAGGCAGCTCTTCACATGCTCCTCCAAAGCCTGGCTTTCTGACTACTGCTATCTGACACAACTGACACAAACAAGCCTTGAGTGAAACACGTTGGAGGTGTGTTTCTATAAACTAGGTATGACATATGTTCCTGCCAGAAAGATACCACTAGTGTAAGCTGATCATTTATTCTCCTGCATTCACATAAAACTAGCTCCTCCATCCCATATGTGGCATTCTCCCACCAGGCAAGGCATTCATTTCAGAGACATTCACATCAACTGTTTTAGAGTTCTCCACTCACTGCTTCTCAGTTTTGCAAGGGTGCTCAAACTGCATGGAAGGTGTACAGCATGAAACAATAATTTATTGATTAAAAAAAAAAAAAGAAATTATGCTCCTGTGTTCCCAGAAACAGCAGAATTAACAAGACGGATAGGAAGCTGGTCAGTATTCATGATTGGGACTCCAAAGACTAACATTGAGCTGACCACCATAAGAATAAGAATGAGTTAAAAAATTTATTTGTAAAGTATAGATGCCAGTGAAAAGGGTAAAAGGTTATGGTATTATCAAGGAGGGCGTGATGCAGGGAGATTAAAAAACTTTTCTTAAATATGTATTTCATCTAAAATTCTCATAGAATAATATTATTTTTAATCTTGCCACAGCAAATTATTAAAAATGAATTTCATAAAATCTATAACTCTGACTAAGTGAAAAGATGAACACCTTTATTTGATTTTCCCTCCTCTTATTCCTCTTTGAGCCTCTGTGCTTCAATAAAAATGAAGACAAGATCCTATTCATCTCTCATTTTATTTTTGCAAAACCTCACTTAAACTGATAGGGCTTTACAAAGCACAAACCTAGCCTCTTACATTGAACTGCAGCAATTTCACTTCATTTAAAATGAATGGAGTGAAAAACTTTCACAGCTCAGTTATTTGCAGGCATCTGGATTGAAATGAGCCTTTACACCGGGCGTTAATTAAGCCTGGGTGTGAAGGAATAGGCGTCCCATTACTGAAGGAGCAGGACACAACACTGCAGGCATTTTGCAAAAGCAGCAGCACAGCGCCACTTGAATTCCTCCCACAAGGCTGGGTATTTTGGACAGACCAGCCTGTCACAATGTGCTAGTGAAGGATGCTCTCAAGGGGGTACTTGAGGCCACTGTTGAACTCACAGAGAAAAAAGAGCTGTGCGTCATTTAAGGTTGGTACTGAGATAAACAAAGGACTCAGAATAACCTTTTTAACAAAATCCTCACACCAGAAGCCAGACTGATTTATGTCCTATCATTAATGGGCTCAATTTATTTCAAACATTCTTATCAACTGCCATGAATATTAAATGGCAACGAACATTTACTATTAAACCTGCAGAAACTAGTGTTTGCTTTGAACCCAGGAATGTTAACCACCATCATACTAATGCAGTTTTTTTGACCTACTAGGTGACTACATTTTCTTTGGAAACAAAATAACACATTATGCTTATAATCTCCTGAACCTGATCACCTCTTCATGTATTTTTGTACTAAGTACGGACATTTTCAATGTTAACAAACTATTGGATTAAAAATTAACTGTTCCTGGGAAAAGTAAGGGAATCGAAACAAATTGATGATAATGGCTATTTTCATTCTTTCCAACTTCAGAAGCGATAAAAAATAATTAATATTCGCATGTTCTGGCTTTCTCATTCTGCTTTATAGTAACTCATTTCAACTTCATTAATGGAAGATAAAACTTCAAGCCTTTTTTACCCATGAGGAAACAGTAATGCTGAACTTCATACCAGAAAAGACAATATGATTGTGAATGACATCCCCTCATAAATTGAAGCTATCAAGATATTTGAGAGCCAGAGGCACAACCATCTGAAAAGAATACATTTAAGGCAATTCAAACCTAAAACATAACTATTAGTCCCAAGAATAACAGTCATCAAGAAGAAGACTCAAAAAATGTATTTCATTGGCCAAAACATTTAAATGTCCCTTTGCATGGATCTGTGCATCTGTATACGTAGTTACATATGGAAACACACACACATAGAGATTTTTTTCCAATTTTTCATAGAGAAAGACATATCTATAATGCACATATACATGTGCATATATGAGGAACAAAAATTTTAAAATGTATTCAGCTTGCTGCAGAATCACCAGATTTTAAAGTGTTTGTCAAAACATAACTGGTTTGCAAGGAGCACATACACTAATCCTATCACTGAAAACAATATATGTGTTCCTGTAGCTAAAGTTGCTTAGTATTGTGGTTTGGGGACAGACTGCATTTTTACTTCCCTTGATGCTGCACTTATCTGCCTCATACAGTAGTCATATAGGCTAAACATTAAAATCCTGGAGATCCCAAATGAGATAGCTAAGTACATTTGTGTGCCTTCAAAGCCCCGGTTTAGTCATTTAGTTTCCACACTTTTCCCAGAGGTTGGGTGTGCATGGTTAGCTTCCTTTCAAACCACATTTTTGTGGTTTAAAAAGAAAGACTTCCTAAGTTTTTAGCACTGCTACTGCTACAATAATAAAAGGAGTAATTCATACTTTCTAGATCTTAAGCATCTCACAGCGTGTGTCCCATGATTAATGGCTCACCTCATGGTGACTTCTTTGCCCACACAGGTGCCTCTAAGGTAGAAACCTCTACCCGCCTAACTCACAGCTCCCTTTGTTTGCAATTTTGTTGCCACTGAAGTGAATCACCTTTAAGTTAGCATCCACAGTTCAATTTCCTGCCTGCTGCCTGTGTATGATCCTGGGAGCCATATACAGAATCCAGAAAACATCTCCATTAGACAATAGAACCCAGGAAATTTCTGGATGCTCAAACTGACCAGAGGATTTATAGTTATGTTTTGTATATGCATCTGTTTTAAATACATTAAATGAATTTACTTATATTTTCTCAGAAATGCAGGGAGACAGGACGTGATAGGCAACGTTTAGCTACGCAATAACTTAATTAAATGTCATCTGTCAACTATGTGACAATACCTCATTCCACGCAGAAGGAATTCTATTTCCCTCTTGCATTGTCACATTTTTAAAGCTATTATCATGTACACAAATTCCTCAATTTTTGCAAATATAATCCAAACCAGTGTTATTATATTCTCTGTATAGAAAATAAGAGCAAGAGACCTAAGGAAAAAATACTGATTTAGGCCACAAACCCCAAGAATAAATACAGGACAAAGACATATAGCTTTTAGTAAAAAATTAATTCAGTGTCCTTCATCTGCTCGGAATAGGTTCATTAAAGGAATAGGATCATTTGTGTGATCTCTTTAGAAAATGGCACAGGAGACCATCAACTTGACAGATGTTATGAAGAATAGATGTTTTCCACATGTATTATTTTAATACTGTAAACTTTAAAAAAAAAAGAGTGGAAAAGTGTACAGTGGAAAAAAGTACACAAAGGACGTATAGGTATGAAAAAAATCATTGTAAGTTAAAGCACAAAGACATCCAGCAAGGCAGGTGTATCAAGAGGGCAGAGTGAAAATAGCCAGAATATATCTCCTTCTGACCATTACCCTTTTGCCTCCCCACTTTCCCAGCCTTCAATACTCCATTTGCAGTGAATCAAGAGGAAACTGAGCACAGTACATCTAGGAGGAAAAGAGAGGAAATTATTCAGTACTCAGAGAACAGAATATATGCAAGAGACCCGGATGGACAGACCTCCAACTGTTAATGCCAAGAACTGCAACCCCAGTGAATTATGTCAGAATAACGGAAAAGGCATAGAGGAGAACACCCACTAAAATTATTTTATTTGTAACTTTTTGCTTTCCACCCCTAATTTTCGTGTAAGCAAAACAATCTGTATGTTTTATTGTTCAAGCTTTCTCTTGCCAGAGGATGTGATGAAATCAGCAAACGTTCGGATGTGCTCTCCCCTTGGCAGCAGGAGATGAGCACAAAGTGCTATGGGCAAAGAGACTGAGCTGTGCTCTATGATGAGTTAAGGGTACACCCTGCTAGGCTGTAAGGGAGAAGTGTTGGTCCTTGTGCTTCTTAGGAGTGCTCTCAGGCATGCATGAACATGGAGTTCTTGCCTAACAGGGGAAGACACCAAACGTCTGGGTAAGAATTTGGACAGAGATCTTAAAATGGCATTGAAAGTCAGCTATGAGCCAGCGCAGAAAACAATCCTGATTGCATCAGGACGTGTTGGCAGGAGTGGGTTTAGGTTTTTTCAGGAACTTGCACTGCACTCAGTTAGATATGCATTCTTAATGACTTGTAGAATTCATCTTTTGGGGACTAGTTCAATATTTGAAGTTTATCTTGATCCTCCACAATATTTTCTGATATAGGATCAGTAAAATACTAATCTTTTAATCCATTCTGAGGAGACAAACAAGGGAAATAAATCCTCCAAGTCTCTACAAGGCTGCACATATAGAAACCTATGTACATTTTACGTCTTTCCTTGGCACCAAGCTTTTTTGTTTTAATATATTCATTAGGATCTGACTTCGTAGTAAAGGTTATGTAATTATTGAACAAAGACAACAGAAAGGTCTCCAGCTTGGTCTGGGTGATTACATTTCATGCCATCTCAATGAGAAAATTTCACTCTGGATTTCTAGCCAGTGAGAACAAATTCAATTCAGCATTTCACAAAATATCACCAATAGCAAATTATCAGCCTGTGAGGATGCAACTAGATGGCTGTGTTTTGACATATCAACTTGCACTTCCATTTGGAAAACGATGCAGTGAAATAACTGAATAAATATCAGAATGTCCCTTTTTAATGACTATTTTAATATCATCTCTTTCTATATGGGTTGTTCAGTTAACAAAGATAAGAAGCAAGGCCAAGTGGAAGGATAATTTTCAAGCCTGTTAGAAAACAAGCAGCTTTGTTCTGTAGGCACCTGCACCCTGCACAGCTGGACTTCCTCCAGTTGAGGCTTTTCTCCTGTCTATACCCACCACCCAGCAGAGACACCATTCACTGCAAATATAACCCTGGTTATTTCTTCCATCTCATAATGAACTCACTCAAAATATCAAAGTGTATTTTCCATATAAATGATGTTTTATTATTTTCAGTGTTTGATATGTGAGGTTGCACTGGAAGTGCAAAATTTTCACTGGACAACACGGAAAGGGTTAATGCTGCCTGCCTAGGTCTCTGTGTTTATGAGAGAAAGGGATCTTTCAATCAACACAAGGCCAGCACCACTGCTGGCATCCTTCCTGTCTGGGGATCCTGCTTGGGGCCACCAGGGCAGCTCCTGATTCTGTGCTGATCCCTCCTCAGATGGAGAAGGAAGCACATCTGCCCTCTCTCTGCCTTGCTTCTCTGCCTTTTTATCATAGATCTGGAGAAAAGGATCTCATCCTTGCTGCCAGGATGATACTGAGCTTTGAACCTGCAGGAGTCTTCTATTGAGCAAACAGAAAATGGGAAGGCATGGAACTGCCAAAACAAAGCCAGCATGCAACATTCACATAGTAATCAATTGTAAAAGAGGTTGAATATATGTTTATATGTGTATACCTGCACAAGACTGAAGATTTTTATCAGCTGCCATTATTCAGCTCTTTCTTCCCATACCTGATTCAGTAGCTGAGTCGTGGGAAGAAAGTACATTCCCCATCCCATGGCAGGGTTCACCTCGTTGCAGAGCTGTGTGCAGCCCTCCCGCCCAGCCAGCTTTGGTACGCACACAGCATCTGGAACTGCTCCCAGCCAGCTCAGGCCTCCGAGCAATGCGGAGTCAGGAGCACCACCGTGTGGCACCTGGGAAACAGCAATTAAAAGTGGCTGCAAACCGAACAGTAACTGCAGGGACGCAAATAACACCAGTGAGGCAAACTAATTATGAAAAGGTCCCAAACTTTTTTGAAGGTAACTGGACCTATTTGCCCTTTATAGTTTAAAAAAAAAAAAATTACAAATCTAATAATGCAGGTAGCCAGCTAGCAGATGATTAAGTGTGTAGCATGAGTAGGTGTGGAACCAAGGAGGGAAAATGTTGTATGGGTTTTGTGGTCTCTCCTAAAATAGACATTTTTCATCATCTGGATAAGATTAAGATTTAGTTTGCTATTGGTAAAACATTGATCAGAATACTGCTAAATTTGGCTTCTGAGGCTTCTCTGACAAAATACTGTTTGTCATAAGAGCACTGCATATTGTCATCTGTAGGTAAATGTTCATCCCTGGAATATGCTGAATAAGGTACCAATGCCAGATGAGCTTTTTGTGTACAGGTGCCTAAGGAAAGCTATAACATAAAACATTGTTTTTCTACTCGCAGGAATAAGCCCATCTTTTCAAAATTACTTTTAATTTTGATTAAGAGAAAAAAGAGGAAAAAAAAAAAATAGAAAGCTGAGCCACAGCTACACTTTTGTGCCAGAGAGGACAGGACTGGGATGATCCATAAAATGCTGTGCTGCTGCAGAACAGCCATTTTCCATAAAACACAGTCATGGGAGCCCTAGGAAGTGCAGGAAACAAACTGCATGAATTAAGCTAATTTAGCTAGATACAACATTAGTGTGTAACAACAACTTTCCTTTGAATTTCTGCTCCTTCATCTCTACCTCTGCCCCTCCAATATCTTGAAGGTGATACAGTCTGTTTCTTTGGCTAGTTTGCTTTTACTGTTTTTTTTTCCTATATTTCTACTTCTCCTGTGGGTAGGAAGACATTCTATATGTCCTGCAGATGTTTGCTATAAAGTCACACGATTTAGACAGCATCTGGAGGCTGCAGAAGGAGAGAGCATAGCAAGTGGTCCTCTGGTTAACAAGTTTCTCCCATTCTGCATCATCAAAAATGAATAGGATGGCTGGGTGGTACTGAATTCTCACCAGCCCCCACTGAACTCTCCTTCAATTTTAAAACAATCACCTTTGTGCTCAACCACATTCCCCTCTCTAGCATCTCAGGAACATCTGCAACCTGTTTTATTGCTGTTTTCCAAACCTCCATAGAGCACTGCCTTTCCTGATGCCTGTATAACACAATGACAGTCACACTTCTGCTGTGCTGAGGGTCCTGACGATCATCTCAACACCAGGGTCACTTGCATTTCCCATCTGCCTGCATCTGCCAGTTGTGCCTTACACTCAAATGTGGTCTCAGAGTGTGATGACTTTTTATTCTTATTCTGCATTTGGACAACTTCTCTAGCCAACAACAGGATGCTGCAGAGATACAACATTTTGGTATGTAGTGTGTATCATATCCAGCTTGTTGTGACAACAAGAAGAGATAGAGTTAAACCATTATTTGTTTTAAATGAATGTAGGAAGAAATATAATACAAGCAATTAGTTCCAAAGGTGTAGAGATGAAAAAAGTTTTGTATCTCTAAAAAAAATGGTTTATAATAGTGATAAGAAATTTTCAGTCTTCCTATATTTTCTAAACTTTAGGAAAATAAAACAATCAACATAACTAAACCCAGTGTTTTAAACAACTACCAAAATCCTGTATTTCACAAACCAAATTTTGTAGTATAAGACTGCTACTCAAATGCTGAATTCTACCCTTCATTTAGACTTCTAGTAAATTTTACTGAAAACTGATCCAGGTCCCAGACATATGACATACTCTTGTGGGACCCTGTAGTTCCATCTTTCTCCCATCTTCATGAGACATTAAGATGAGTTTCATTAAGGAAACCAGGGCCCAATGCTGGGAGACAACTATGATATATCATTGCTGCTCCCAGCACTAACAGACCAATGTATTTTCTTCCTTTGTGGTCAGCCAGACTGTCACCAACAGGCAGACAGGCCTGACCTCCTTGTGCAGGAGACTAATGTCTCCAAGCAGGAGTCTATCTTCCAGCAAGTAAAAGAAATCTTGTTCTCTGGTGAAATTACTATCTCAGTTTGCAAATACAACAAAACGCCTTAGGCACCTTTTACGCTGTAAATATTACAGAGTTAATGCAAGAAATTCTGATGGCTGAAAAAAAAATAGAGAGAAGAAAGCCTACAAGTAAGGCTGCAAGGAAAGAGTTCCAGTGGAAATAAAATACATTCTCCTGTAGAACAGAATTGCTGTGTAGGTGTGCCTATATGCATGCTTTACTACACTAGAAACTACATGTAAAAAGTTGACTCTTTTTCAAAATGTGTGATCTCCAAAGACATAGATTTTGATAAAATTTAAGTAGGTCCATCTGTTTCTCACTTTCACAATGTGCAAAATATAAGTACTGTGTCCAAAGCCCCATGATCTTGTCTGAATATAGTAGCGTTAAGTCAAAAAAAAAAAAAAAAAAATCCAGACCAAGACAGAAACTCAAAATAGGAATCACAGATTGTCTCCAGAAAGTATCTTTATGGTTATTGTTTGTAATAGTTAAGTATCTGTGTGATTATTTGAATTCTGGTTGAGCTGAGACATCAGTTTAGATCTTGACTACTTTCTACCGTACACTCATAGAAATACACACTCAGAATCAGTCACTGGTCCAAGAAGAAAAAGAGAGAGCAGCAGTGAAGTGGTTGCTGGAGGTGCGCCAGCATTGCCAGACTGCAGCACTGAGAGTCAACCTCAGCACATTTAGCCGAGGTTCTGGCGAAATGACTGCTGCTGCAGTCTGACACCTGCAGCTTTGTACCACTACAACTTCCTACTTACCAGTGGAAATCACAAGAAACCAGAATTTCTCAAGAGATTTCTGGCATTCCAGCTGGAAATAAGACTTCATGAGTTGTTTTGGGGTTTTTTCTCATCTTTAAAGTATTCACAGAATCATGGAACTATCTGGGTTCCAAGGGGCCTTAAAGATCATCTGGTTCCACCCCCTCTTTATTTTGATTTTTTTCTTTGAAGAGCAGCTTGCTTTTGGAAGCACAGAGGTTTGAAGCAGTAACAAACAACCAGAACATCTGCTAACAGAACATTTCTGACCCTTCAGAATTGTTTGATTCAGGTGTTTAACGCAAGACACAATGGAAACATTTGTGCCTCTACACTTGTGACAAACATTTTAATAACAGCTCAAAATGTTTTCCTGGATGGCTATACTGCCATCACTAAACAAGTCTCACCAGAGCCCTGAAGCCTCTCGTATCAGCCAAACATTTAGCTGTTGCTCTTTACCCTTTCCACAATATTGCAGGAGAAAGGAAGAGAAAGATTGGGGATATATATATGTATGTATAACCTACTGCATCAGGTTTAATGCCTTTGGGGAAATATTTCTTCAGTGTGCATACGGAAGAGGGTGGCAGGTTCTCTTTCCCACATGTAAGTTCCTTTCTACTCAACCTTTCTCCCTGAATGGTAAATCCTGGCAATACGAACAATTAAAAAGATAATATGAACATACAGAACTTCCTAATTGCTGCCCTGCTGTGACTTATTAAAATAATAATATACTTTATTTATGTAGCACCTGTCTGTGAAAGCACCCCAGACACTTTAAACACAGAGAAAATTCATTATAAAAATGAGTACGCACAAGAGGAAAACAGAAATCATTAAACATAATTCAAAATAATACATACAACCAGTGTGCCTGAAAAGCTGCATTGTGATTAAAATAATCCTATGAAGCTAACTCCTTAAAAGAGCCATTTTCAACCATCTTTTCAGTCCCAGGAGAAAACCTCATCCAACACATCAAAGCCGCAAGAACAAAGATACAGACAATCTTGTCAGCTTTTGCAGAGTTAAAGCAACACATTTTTAAGCTCTAAGAGGAAAAGACCCTGTGATTGTTATTTAGATTACCTTAGTGCCTTGGAGGTGAGAGCAGCCAGGATCAGCTCTCCATCAAACACTGTGTGTGTGTAACACGCGGTGAGAGCTGCAGCACCAGCCCCGTGCTGGGAGGGGAGCCATTCCTGCCACACCCCACAAGCCTTTCACCTGAGCCCTGGCAGCTCACACCTGCACACCCAGAGCTCCTTCCCTGCGGGAGCCTCCCGTGCCAGGCAGAAACGGCCACTGCAAAGAGTAAAATGCCACAGGTAACTTGCAAAGCACATAAAGATGGGAGGAAAGGGAAACCAGAGAGACAGAAGGTTAGTGTCATAATTTCAGTTTCCAAGGCACTGCCGAAGACAGAAATAAAACTGAGAACTCCTGTGTCTAAGCCTAAATTTCTGTTCCTTGGACTTGACAAAAGTCATGACAACTGACTGCAAATATGATCACAACCTGAGAATCAAGTTGCTATTAAACTGCTTGACCCACATAGAAGATCTAATGTGATGAATAATTGTACTGAGAGTGAAAAAAATGAATGAAGCAGTTAAACCAGAGCAGAGTCTCATATTCCCTTCTCAGGTTGCATAGTTATAATTCTGTGGTTCTTTAAATCTATTCTATAATAATTGCTGCATTTTGAACAAGCTGGCCAAATACTCAAGTAGTTCAACAAAACCACATTGTTACAGTCTGTCCTTAAGGTCAAGCCAGTGAGCATCCAATGAATATATAATATGGTGAGGGCCAAGCAGTCTTCCTGAGAGGGAAAGCCCCAGACATGGGCATTAAATTCACTGAGATTAAATCTTCGTCCTTTTGAAAACACCAGTATTTTTTTTCTGTATGCTCTTCATAACATCATCTCCTACTCAAGAAACAGCCTGGATTTGTCCTGCAGGCTGGATAGTAGATGTTCTGCTGTGCAGAAAATCATTGGAGGCCAGAAGTCAATGAGGGAGGTGCCTGCTTTGCTGAGCTCCACTGCCAAGCCAGGCATGTGTGCAAAAGCACAGATTGCTGAACAACTCTTGTAAAACACCCTTGCAATATAACTGGGTGCATTAAATATTGATGCATTAGAGACGGACTTCTGAATACAGTCACACACAAAGCAAAATAATTTCTATTTATGGTATATCTCAATTATGTATCTTTGTGTATGTTCCTGCCCTATACAGAGAATCATACCGAAAATGAATTCCTTAACATTCCCTCTACAGCCTTATGGCCAGACCTGTCACCCCTGAGTGACCTAAATTTTGACAACAGAAGTGAACAGATCTGTGACGTGTCACTCCTGCTCTGGTGGCAAAGAGCACGAGAGGAACATCGCTGCCTATTATCAGCTGCATCAGGGACCAAATTTTAGTAAGACGCCTTTAAAGGGCAACGCTGAGGAAAAAGATGAAGTGCATTGAGGCTATCAGTGACCCTAAGATCTCTGGCCATAACCAGAGTGGGGCCCCATGAGAACTCCCTGATTGATTTAGGCATCTCCAACCTGCTTGGATGAGAAACACTGCAGAAGAACCAAGCTGACAGCAGAACCACCCAGAAGAGGCAGTGCTGGCTGGTGACCCACCGTTCCAGAGGCTACTGTTATCTGAAAATACTGACAAGGGCTCTTCTGGTCCTCTGTGATAAGAAAGTCATTACTGAGTGACAAGAAGAGTCTACAACATGACTGAAGCTGGCTGAAATTCTTGGTATAAATCAATGCTTCTCATATACAAACACGAATCTGGAAACACAGCAAGACACAGATATTTCACCAGTTTTTCAGCTTTCAAGTCACTGTCTCTGACTGAAACAAAGTTCATAAAAATGAATTAAATTACCAACATCTACGTATTATATCTCCATTGGCTTTTGATTTTTCAAACCCACAGCTTTTCAGGAATAATAACAATTTTGTAATCTTTTGGCAACAACAATTCCTTACTGTGATCTTGCCCCAGAGCTGAACTGAGGGCTGATTATCTATCATCCTACTAACATTATCACTGTGGCAGAGGGGAGAGGCTGTGTCTCCTGTCCCACTTGCCTTGGGAACAAGACATTATAGCAGAGGTAACTTTTTAATCTATTCCTCACAAGACTCTTTTCCATTATTTGAAGGTGATGGCATGTATCTGCCCTATACCGATGAGACAAAGATATGAGCAGCATTTTCTCCAAATTTAAGGGTGCAATTGCATGAGTCATGCATGCTGGGTAGAGTTAATTCCTTCCCAGTAGCTGGTATGGGAGCATGTTTTGTATTTGTGCCGGAAATTCTGTTGATAATTCAAAGACATTTTCCTTGGTGCTGAGCAGTGAGGACTCCTTACATGGATCGAGACCTTTTCTCTCTCCCACTCCACGCCACCGGTGAGGAGACTGGGGTGGTACAGGAGAGTGGGAGGTGACACTGCAGGAACAGCTGACCCCAGCTGATCCAAGGGACATTCCATACCGTATGGAATCATGGTCAGCATATTTGGCTAGGGAAATGAGAAGAAAGGACGGACATTTGGAGTGATGGTGTTTGTCTTCCCAAGTCACTGTTACAGGTGATGGAGCTCTGCTTTCCTGGGAATGACTGAACATCTGCCTGCCCATGGGAAATAGTGAATTAATACCTTTTTCTGCTTTGCTTGTGTGCATGGTTTTTGCTCTACCTATTAAATTGTTTTTACCTCAACCCAGGAGTTTTCTTGTATTTATTATTTTGATTCTCTCCCTCAACTAACTGGGACAGAGGGAGCGAGGTGGCTGTGTGAGGCTGAGTTGCTGGCTGGGGTTAAACAATGGAAGTTTTCCAAAGTCCCCATCACTCAAGTTTCAGAAACTATTAATTCTAAAAGATTATGTGTCCATGGTCAACAATATACTGAAGTTTATTCCATTTTCCAATCATTCATATTTACCAAAAAGAGTATGTGCTGTGGCAGTTATGCAGAAACCTGTCACTCCCATGAGGCAAATATTATACTGCTACACTCAGAGAAACAAAAAAGAATAGAGAAATTAATTTTATTGGATTTAGTCTGCATG
This sequence comes from Dasyornis broadbenti, assembly GCA_013397935.1. Lineage (NCBI taxonomy): Eukaryota > Metazoa > Chordata > Aves > Passeriformes > Dasyornithidae > Dasyornis > Dasyornis broadbenti. The sequence goes on from VZRN01002263.1 coordinate 1,591,025, forward strand.
ATTTTCAGATTTAAGGTACAGCTAAACCTGTCACCCCTAATCAATAAAACTGATTGTACAGCATGAAAAGAAAATTAACACAAACTCAAACAGCAAGTCAGAAGGTGCATTTCTCAACTGGATTATCAAATCCCCAAATGCCAAACCTTTTCTAGCACTAAATGAGGTAAAACTATATCCTCAGTTAATGTACATACAAGGCATTTTTTAAATGCATCCATTTCCATAAGTAGGGTCCTGAACTGGCCATGCTTCAGGGCATTTCCAAGCAGAATTTCCTCAGTCCAGGGGAACAGAGGTCTCACTCACTGACAGAGAAACCCTATTCCCATGCCTCGTAACATCTGGAATATAAAGGGAATAGACAACACTAGGAATATAAAATGATTCCTGTTCCTTTGCAATGCTTCCCGTCCATGCTGAGCAATATTTTGGAGATGCTGCATGCTCACAGCCCAGTTCTTGGAAGTCAAGAATTTAAAAAAGTAAAACCATTAAGACCCAAACCAATAACTACCTTGCAACATTTTAAACTTTTGATTAATTCTTTTATGTTCCAGTGCAAATAGACCAATGCAGCATAGACATGGAAATAACACTGTCACCCAGGAAGAAGCTCCCGTGAAGAAGAAAACCCCACTCTTAAAGCAACCAAAACTTCTCTTACACATAGACTTCCGGAACAGGGGGATGACTTGTAGACCAAATTCCCTAGGGAATGCAGAGAAGCCACTGCATGATAGCCTTATGATTACAAAGCAACACAATGTGGTGTAAGTTTATCACAGTTAATTGTTAGAAGCAGCAGAAAAAAAAAGGGGGACATTTATTTCTATACATAATTTATCATTATAAACTAAAATAAAGACCTACTGCTGCTTTATCTCCAAGGAAGATTGACAGTAAGAGAAAACAGGACACATCCATAACGTATTTGGAGTTCAGCAATCTAAGGGTTGAGATCAGTGTAAACATTTTGTGCAGAGACAGGACAACAGTTAGAAAGAGATAAAAATTAGAAAGGGATAAAAAAAACGGAGAATAAAATACCTTAGAGCCAATATATGTTTTCATTCTGACCCAAAGCAACACAACTCAGGCTGGGACCTGTTCTAGGTCATGATCCAGAGAATCACAAAGGGATTCTTACGCTTTCCCTGCTAACACTTTCTCCTTTAAATTCATCCTTCAATGCATCCAACCACAAGTTAAGACTTGAGGTACATTAGGCCACGGAGCTTCACCATTATAACTCCCTTCCAGAAGAAAGACCTCAGATTCCTTCAGACCCTGATGCTTTCTCACCTTTTTCCTCATTCTTTCTGGGTTTCATTTCTGTGTGGGCTATATTCCTATGGTAACTTTTAAAATTATATCACAAATAATGCATAGAATATGCTGATATGTCTTACATTCTCTCCCATACTCTGGGGAAAAAAAAAATAAAGCAATCATGAATGCTTCTTTGCTGAGCCAAAATGGCACAAAGTACTCCCAGCCTATCAGTGTATCTAGCCCATTGCATGTGCACATAATTCTGTAAGGGCTGCCAGCTAATTCGCAATCTGCTTTCTACAAATGAAAGTCTCAGTTACCAGTGTCCCTTTCTAAATTCCTAAAACAAAAAAAATCATTCTCTAGAAAGGCTTCCAGCTCTGCTTTCAAATTCTAGCTGAAGTGCTAGAAGGAAGTATAGCAGGAAGTGCTCAAAAATTAGCATTCTTCAGCTCCAGGAAATGCAGAGATGCATACCAGACAATAAAAAATACTCTGTCTCCCATTTCAAAGATTCTTATCTAAGATTTTATCTTAACTTACTCTAATTACTTCATTAGATTAATCTCCACTTGTAAAATGACTATAAAGTAATCTCTTCCTCTGATATGGACAGCAACAAATAAAACAAAGAATGGTCATATTTTATTTTCTCATCAGAGCTTGAAAGAAACTATTATAAAGTGTAAAGATCAATGGCAGAGAGGCTCTGTGGAATTAGCACAGATGCAATGAATTCTCTTTTTAATCTTCCATTCATCTGTAAATACAAGCACATAATCTAGGTGTGCATCTCATATTTTGTAGCTCAGTGCTAATAAAAATATGCCAGAGAGTGATGTAATGATAACAAATTCCTTTCGAAAGGTGCAAAATGACACAGAAGAATCATAATGAGTTTTTACACTGCAGAGTCTTTCTTCAATTACTCAGGAGATAAGGATGATTTGAGGACTTTGTCATTCAATTGCAAATTAAAGCATCACTTCACATGCAACAGGATCAGACACTGAAATCACTTGTCAAGAGTCTGACACTTTTAAGAGCTTCAGTGTCTGGAACTCATCCTATCTTTTCCTGCAGACTCGTGTGCCTGGATGAGGCTGCTCTCTACATTCAGCCATTAGTGTCAGTAAAGCTGTTTGTCCAGCCCAAAATGTTCTCAATAAAATGGAGGGAGGAGGAAAAGGAAAAGAGGGGGCATAGCTTCATCCCTATTTCCTAGCTTGGGAACCAGAATTCTGCACTGAACCAAAATTAGTTAAAGAACTATGTTTCCTTATGGCTATCAGCTCAGCTTATGAACAAAAGATTCTATGTATGCACAGAGTATTTTTAACATCAAAGACACCAGTTAAGACAAGTGTCATCACTCAAGATATACAAACCAGTTTGATTGGTGTGGGTTGTTCTTTGGGATGATGCCCTAGTGGCTAAAGCAATTTCCACAGTTCTGTGTTACTTTCAAATCTTTCTCTTTCATGATAGTTATTTCTCCAACATTCAAGCCCAGTCACGTGGCTGTAGACGGCTCTGGAGATCAAGATACATTCCTCCATCTCACCAGTTGCTTTCTCTACATGTTCTGTGAAAAGATTTAAAATTATCTGAAACAGAGAACTGAAACCAAGGTCTCCTTCATTATTGAATAAGCATCCCACATACCCTTACTACCAAAGTACCCATTCTATTTTCACTCTGAAAATAAATATGCAATATTTTTTCATGTGACCTGCAACAGTTTCACTAACAGAGCCTGAGAGAATGCCAACCATGAAATACCACATTACATGGAATTAAGGGCACTACAGTGAAAAGCATGACCCAATCTTTATGTCCCCTCAAGCACTTGTGGCATTTCATTATTTGTCCCCTGTATTCCAGGTGACTTCTCTAGCCATGGAAGAATGAACTGAGGACATTCCTGCCCTCCTTTGTTTTAGGCCCGATAGACAAAATAGGTGGGGGAATTCATCGCCATCTCACGACTCTCAGTGCAAGTCCTGAGTTATTCTTAAGGGGGAAACAATACTGCTTTGTTGGGCTTTTTTTAGCCTTGACATTTATATCCGCTGAGATAAACAAACACTAAGAGATCAGGCAGCTTTTGAAGTTTATGTTTTACAGGCTGATATCTAATTCACTGCATGTATCTTTCACTTTTGATGGCTTCTGGAATCGAGACAAAAATTACAGAACCACGTTTAAAAACTGTGGAATATAGCCATGCATTGGAGCATAAATAGGAGCAGAAAACTGTAGCCAACTGTATAAGAATTACGACTACAATAACATCTTTTCAATGTGAATATTAAAATAAAGCTTTTAAGAGTAGATCTGTAGGCCCTGGCAGAAAAATGCATTACACTGAAATAGTGCAAACTGCTTACAGATTAACTAGGGAAAGAGGAACTAGTATACACCAAAGGTGTGAAGGTATCTACTCCTAATTCAAGAGATCCTAGGGGCTGCCTATTGCAAACATGAAATGCAAGAAATATAGGGTTTGAGTTTTAACAAAAATGTGTAGTAACTTACCTGCATGTCTATTTGAGCCCACTGATAGGTGACTTGAATCACAGTCCATCATTAAACTGGCAACACACCCCCACTGGAAGAACAGCTAGAAGAAATACCTTTCAGAAAACTTTTTTTTTTTTTTTTTCCCCCCCATTATGCTTTAATTATTATTAGGAAGTGCTTCTTCATGTGAATTATGAAGAATTCTTCCACATCTCACAGTCCTAAATACCCATGGCTGCTGCAGTCCTATTGTTCCAATACAGTGAACTCAGGCTCAGGCAAGCAAGCAATTACAAACAGACTAAAGCAACAAGGCATCGCTACCAGCCTCTTCCCATCATCCCACCAAAACAAGATTAACCCATCTGCCTTTGACCAGGTATCTCAGTACATTCCCCAACAAATATCTTATGATGGCCACAAGTCATTTCAAAAAAGTTTTTATTGAGAAAGAAAAAAATCTGTTCAAAAAAGCATTCAGTTTCTCAACATGTCAATTGACTTCATCAAAATGTCTTCTGTGTGGCATTTTATGAGGTTTGACATTTTACAAAAAGCTGAATTATATCCAAAAATTGCACAAACCCAGTCCCTTGGCACAAGTCTTCATGTCTCTAAATTCTCAAAGGCCTCCAATTTGCAGTACCCTTCAGGCATGGAAGCAAAGCTCAAAAATTCACTGTACCACTCACACAGGTCAGGCTTTATTGTAAGTGGGAGCTTTTATCAGAAAAGACTTTTGAAACCACTGTGCCTGAAGTTTTGACAGGTGTCATAAATTATGAGCATTCTTGCTTCCAGACAAGACTTTTTCTCCCAGAGCTACACTAACCATTTAACTATCCATTGAGACTGAGTAGGGAAGAAGAAAGGGAGGAGTTGCACACCCTGGTGTGAGCAGTGAGGAAAAAAGAACTGAAGAACACACAGGGCAAGGAAACTCTTAATATCAAGCAAGTGAGTAAAAATTCATGAGACAGATTCACAGTTTTGCTAGAAGGAAGGCAAGCCTTCTTTTCTTAATCCTCCTATGATGTTTGCATTTATGAGCCTGTTTCAGAGAAGCAGCCAGTAGTACTCCTAACAGTGCATCACTTTGGGGAAAAGCAATTACCTCCTTTAGGCTGTAGTGAATCAGGCATTGAGACATCCAGCCCAGAAATGTGAGAAAGAGGGTACAATTGCAATCCAGCATGGTTTTTTTTTTTTTTTTTTTTTTTTTTTTTACTGTTTATTCTTGTACTTCTTTTGCCCTTAGTGAGCACACTGTACCAAGTAGGATTCTACTAGAAAATGAGATTTAATCACAGTAAATCTATTCCCCCTTCCACAGGAAAAAAAATCTTTCCGCCACATGATTTTGAGAGGCCCTCAGAGTTGAAAGGAAAAACCTGATTCTCTTCACAGGTTCTCCTTGAGGATGTAAGAAGAAGGGAGAGAAAATTAAAGAAATGTGTCAAAGTAATAAAAGAAAATGGAGGGATGATCAAGAAGGTCGACTCTTGTTCTGAAATATCAGTGCCTGATTGAAGGTGCTACCTGACAAAACTGCTGTTCTCTTCCCCAACACTTTTCTGCTCTGGTGCTTTACAGAGGATTTTTGCCTTTTGTCCAACCAACCAGAGGAATAAATCAAGAAGAAAAAAAATCAATTTGAAGGTGGTTTTGAATCTCAACAAAGGAACCAGAAACTTGAAACAAGTGTGGACATCAGGTATTATCAGCTTTTTCCAGGAAATAGTCTTGATATTGTTCCGAAAGATCAATTTGGAACACCTGACAACCTGTGGGTGTTTAGGATGAGAAGGCTGAGAAGGCTCAATCAGTACCTTAGTGAGAATTTCAAATAGCAGAGGCTAAAGATTACAAATAAGACACAGGAGAAAGTACATATTACTGGTTAAGTTTCACAATAGTCTGCATCACAGACAAAGTTATAATCATTCTGCTTCTTAGAAAATAAAAAGATGCAATTTTGAGAGCTGTGTGGGATATAAAATCAATGCTATTATTATCAGTTATGAATAAAAACCCCAACATTTTATTGTAACTTTTTATTTTTATTTTTTGACTCTTAGGTAATATCTGTGAAATATTTAAAAGCAGGAAAGCTGAATTTGTCTTTATGTATGTCTGTGAGGTTTTGTTTTTTGTTTTTTTTTCATTTATGTATATTCATAGATTATCTTGTCACAAATAACATCCAGACTTCTCTACCTGTGTTGGAGTCTAGGTCTCTTTAAAAATAATAATTTCCTAATCTATATAGTGGACCTTCTGTGACATTATTAAAAGAAACTATTTTTTAAAATGAAAAATCCATAACTAGGCAAAGGGCTAACAAAGCCTGAGGATTTCTGAGGAAGGCAGTTTATTGTAGTCAGTTGTGGCTGCCCCTGCCTGTTTTGCAGTGGTCCAGGGAGAACAATGGCAGGTTTTTTGGCAAAGGCAGTTTGAAACAGAAGGCAAAAGCAGCCAGAGAAGCAGGTAGGTTGCAGGGAAGAGAGCAGACACCAAAATATCTTGTTCCATTTGGTACTGTGTGTGAACAAAATTTTATACACAAAATGTAATTAAGAATGAAGACAAGACATGAAATTTTTTACCTTTAAAACTCTTTAGCTATTCTATAAAAAATACTTTGATTGCATAATTGATCATGCATATTCCAAGAAAGACAGATTTGCATAATTCCTTCTGCATCTGTTTAACTGAAAATAAACATATTTCCAGACTTAAATGACACGGCAGAGGTTAGTATCAATTAGCAAACATATTCTTAGTATCTAAACACTTAGTCTTGCTTTCTGATAGGTTTCTTGGTCAGATGACTGACACAGTGTTTTACCTCTTTTCTCTTTACCAATAATTTCACTCAATTTTTGCCCTCTTTTCACTTGCAGTATGAATAAACAGCATTTTTCTGACTTTGATGCTTGGATATGAATATATTTGAAAGGTCACAAATGTAGCAGGAATGTTTGTGGAGACTGAACTATTTTAAATGTAATTTTAGACATATTTAGATTTAGGTTTCAGTTTAATGATACTACTCTCAGTGTCCCTAAAGACAGAACATAGAAAAGATGCAAAAACTGAGAAAAATACCCATTGAGATAGAAATAAGTCATGGAAATATTTTTTTTTAAAAAAAATGGAATAAACAACTTTCTCAGGAATAAACAACATTTTCTGTAATAGGTTGTATTTGTTGGAGAATTTAAGGGAAAGTAATTCCTGTGCTGGCAATAGCATGAACCTTGTCAGGGTGGAAGCATATCTACCCTCCTGCAAAAAAGTAAATTGTGCCAGGATGCAAATACAGCCCTGCAGGTGTTTGACAGAAATATTTCAGCCTTGGCATCAGTGAAGGAAAGGCCTGACCTACTGACACCAGCACTTCCCTCCCCTTCGCCCCTAGGCCATGGGGCACTGGAATACAAAGACGTTTTAATTAACAAGCCTGGTACTTTTTGTTTTAATACAGCCTCAAAGGACTTAGTGGAATGTGATGGCATCCAAGTGAGTACAGCAAATGTTTTCTACCTAGTTCTTGTCTGATAGGATTTGGCTACACTCAAGCACAGAGCCACATGTTTTGATTCAGAGCTATTTTACTGGCCATGGCAGCAAAGAAGGTGTCAAAGGTGGCCTAGCCACTCTTCCACTCTTTCAACCTTTACAGAAACATAGAATCACAGAATGGTTTAGGTTGGAAGGGACCTTAAAGCTCAGCTGGTTCCACCAGCCTTCCATGGGCAGTGACACTTTCCCCCTTATGTAATGGTAATGGAGAAAAAGAACATTCACCCTTTCAGGCACCTGAAAAATTCTTCTTATACACCAGTAGAATCAAGCACTGTGAGGAAACATAGACTCTAGTTCAGCATTCCAGGACTGGATTTAATTGACCTTTTCAGATTTTCCTTTGAGTTAACTTTTGGTTTGGCATTTTGTCCATTGTTATTGAATTGCTATTTTTTCCATATACTTTAAAAAAAAACAAAACCAAACAAACAAAAAAAACCCAAACAAAACAAAACAAAAAAAAAAAAAAAACCAAAGCAGTTTCTTTTGGCTGTCTTGGGTCTTTGCCACTCAATCCCATGAAGTTGGACTTGGTCAAAGAGAGTTTAACCAAAGATCCTGTGTAGATATTTACAGCCTAGACTAATTACTTCAATAATTCTTTAGCCCTCAAAACAGCTACCTGGTTCTTACCTTTTCTTTTACAAGAGCACAGTTAAAACTTCATCAAGAACTGATTGAGATTTTTTGTAGTATATAAGTTATAAACTACACCCTAATCTTTAGCCTGTAAATCATTGATTAGTCACTGGACACCAAATGACAGATTGCAAAACAGCTACAAAATATAAAGCAGAACAAGAAAAATCTAAGAAACAAATATTTAATTTTACTCTTCGGTGTATTGTGTTAGGTTGTCCTCAGGCTCTTTGTTTCTGTTTTCCAGAAAGGTTAGAAAATCTTTCAGTTCTACATAGCTGGGAAACAGTGCCTGAGGTATATATGCCTGTTTTTATCATCCCAAATAAATTCTGCTATAGTCCCCACTAAAACTATTCAAACCAGCATTGATTTCCCCATGCTATCCTACAGCTCCCCCACAGGGCCTCAAAATGAAGCCAAAGGAAGTACAAGTGATGGAAGAATGTGCAAAGTTCTGAATAAAGCACTACTCCTACTTTTAGCCTAAGAGGCATATGTCAAACTTCTACAAACTCCCCAAAAACCTTCACTAAAGCTTTGGAGCAGCTTGAATTACACCGAATTATGTTCTGGCCATAAAAAGGGACAATACAAGGTCTTGCTTTAGTTACATTGCTGACAAGAAAAAAAAACTGAGGAAAAAACCAAAACAAAAATGTCTTCTGGAACAGGCTATATGTACATTGCATTTTGACTTCTAGGGTTAGAATTTCTCTTTTGCACTAGAGTTACTCAAAACAATAAATGTTTCAAATACTGATCTATGGAAAGATTTCATTTGAATTTTTTCATGAAAAGTCCCAATACTAACTAATTAAGCATAGAACTAGTGCTTCCAATGTTTCAAAATTCACTTGAAGCTTTTACTCCCATCTTCTTCAAACGAAAAGGGAATCTCCCCCTTTTTTTTGTTTTAATTCCTGTATCTAATTTTTTTTTTTTTTAATGAGAAGAAAGCTAAGGTTACAGGTATTGTAAATTTTGTTGGTTTTTTTCTCATTTGCATAGTTGTTTTTTTAAGGAAGCGTGAAAAACACAAAGATTTGCTTTAATTTTTGCTTAGGACTTTGTTTGTTACATCAAAGTGAAAAACATCAAGCAAATTGGGTGCTTTAATACCATTATCTTGGTTACTAGTCATTTTCTGTTGAGAAATTGCAAAGAAAAACACTGCATTTGTTCACAGTATTTTTAGGATATTTCATGAAACATACAATCCATAAATGCATTAATTGTATGTTCTCATGAAAACTTTGTAAAGCCAAAATTGTAGTGAACTTCATTGCAAAATAAATTATCCAGTAACAGGATTATAATGAATAAAAATGTTCTTATTCTTAAAAGAAAACCCCAAACAACCCCAAAATTAAGGCCATAATAGTGAATACTGCTAAGACCAGAGCAGTCAACAGTCTCCTGCAGTCCTGCTCAAAGCTAAGAATTGCACTTAGTTGCAGGTCACTGCAGCTACTTTGGAAACTGATGCCATCCAACCTTAATAACTCCAGAGGCAAGCAACCTAACTACTTGCTCTTTTCCCAGAGTTGTTACACATCAGTCCTTTACTCTGGTGTATTTGAAGGGAAATAGCTACTGCATCTTACATTTCCATATTTCAACAGGGAAACTAAAGTTGTGTCAAACAGATAGGGCGCTCTTTGCTCCACGTGTGGTGGTGTGTTCAATATCCTGAGACAAGTAAGGGAGCTTAGGCACCCAACTCCCTAAACCCTTTCTAAAATATTCAGTCTAAAATCTTCCATAGCATAATTGTCTGGCTTTTTCCACTTAATAGAGCTTGCTTCCTTATTAGAATTGGAAAATCAGTAAACAGAGCTCTCAGCATGGATTCACAGCAACGTTTTCGTTTTGCCCTGGAGCAGAACTTCCCTCAAGGTAGGAGCTACCTTCAGCTCTCATTAAATAGCAGTATGAACTGGGACTGTATGGCATTCTGCATATGGCAAATCTGAGCAACAGTCAGACTGCCATTTATTTTTTTTATTTATTACGATTTCACAATAGACTGTTAGAATACTAATAAACACATGGAAAACCTATATTTCTCTTAAGACAACACTGGAGAGCATCCAAAAAGAGAAATTAAAGTGTGTGAGGCTTTTGCAGAGACAGTAGTAATTACACGTGAGCTTGAAATGCTTTGACATCTAAGAAGGACTTTAGTGTAAAAAAGTATTGTGGATGGAAATACTTTTAAAAACATCCTTGAAAGTTTTGTTTGTGTTTGTTTTAGTTTTGTTTTGCCTTTTTTTCTCCCCCAAAAATAAAAACACCAAGGGTGTTTGATTAAAAGTGCATTTAGCCAAAATAAGAGAGTTTTTTCATCAGCTTTGGTAGTACTTAAGTCTGCATGCGCAGAGAACAATGAGAGATAAATAATTTTGAGCAAACAATATTTTATAAGGTGTATCACCTGTAAGTATGAACCTTTCTATCAAAGTGGAATAGCTGATGCACAGACCATCTTGTCCATCAAGACCCAGTTCAGTGAAGCCCACCACAACCTCTCCACAAAACTCAGTGTACTGGAACCAGTAGCAGTGCCAAAAGGGGAGACACTCATCCAGGCAAGCCCTGTTCACCCCTTTCACTTAGGAAAACCCTCTGCTGAACCTAGGAGTAAAACAGGAGACATATACTGGTTATTTGCCAGAATTTTCTAGCTTATGTGGTGTTTTATTGAGTTAAATATTACCTTGTATGACTGAATTCTCCTGTGTCAGCCAGTGCTTTTTTGGGGTTGTGAGAAAAATATATGCACAAATGGTGAGTATATAGAAGCTTTCTATAACTCTGTAGAGTTCAGGCAAGTACATAGGCAGTCCAGGATTTCTGTAACCAGAGGCTATAGCAGACATTTACGAAATAGGTCTCCTGAGCAAAATGCAGTTGCTATGTTTAATATGTAACAGTATCAATTTATAGGACATTTCAATGATTAACAACATTGTCTTTGTTTTATTTTATCAAGTGTGGTAGGTTACCAAAAGGAGAATGCTTGAGTTAATTAACAGGTAATGAATTTTTAGATATTGAACTGCAGAATGTGAACAGTTTCTAAATAAAGCAAGGTTACTGACACTCAACACCTTACAATGCTTTGAAAATGTTCTACTTTACCATGTTGTGAGTTCTGGCTCCCAGAGATAAACTGATTACACAGAAAGAGGGCCAAACCATGGTCAGGCTGGAGACATTTTGAATGTTGCACTTTGCTTTTGCTGAAACCTCCACATGAAAGGCCAGGTTGTTCTTTTTCTCCCCATTGGGCCTAGGTGACTAAAATATTTATTTATATGCCAAAAGCTAGTGTTTTTGAGTAGGAGATCTAGGATTTTAAACCTTTAACAAGCTAAAAATTCAGGTCTGGACTCCACTATATGATCAATGTGAAAATGATATACTAGTACTCAGATAACACCTAGCTTTAAAACTTCTAGTTTTAGCTGAGTAAACAGAACATTCTCTCTCAAAAAACCTCATGAACAAACCACTCCAAGTGCTTTTCCAGAGTTTCAAATTAAATGATAAAATATCTTAAAATATACAGTGAGTTCCTATGTACGCTGGTAGTTGCAGATGTAACTGCAGGTAAATCATGATTAACATTGTAAATTAATCTCCAAGTAAAAATAGTTATACAGTAATAATCATAATAGCACAATCTGGTGAAGGCCAAAATCCTTACTGGTTTTACAACTTTTAAGAAAAAAATCTCTTCTCTGGCAGTTTTTATTCTAGCAATATTTACATATATATGTGTATATGTATATACATATATTACACATACTTGATTTTAAAGCTATCTGATCAGTCAAACAAATGTACATGACTTAATTTTCATGCCAGTGTCACCCCAGAAATACATTTCAAAGACCCTGCAGCATTAACTGCATTCTTGCTACCCGTTGCTTTCTTACTCTATTTCAATGGGAAGAAGAAGAATATCACTTTTATCATGCTTCAAAGCTTTCATGAAAATTTCCTGTTAGACTGCAAGAAAGTTGATAAGTATGTAAGGAAACCACAGGTCAATACTCTTCACAGCTGAAATGGAGAAAAGCAGACTATATGAGCTGCCTCTTCCAAAGGACAGTGCTGATAGGTGCTCCACTGATGGAAATAAAGTTTGATGCAGGTGTAGGAAGGGCAAGATGTGTCTGAAGGAGGTAAAGATCGTACTTTTCTGTGTAATTTTAGGGTCTCCCATTCTCATTTTGAATTCCCCAAGACCTCCTCTAGGCTTTTTAGCTTTCCTCTTGCTCTTCTTATAACTTCTCAGTGACTGGTACTGACCTAAAGACAACTCAAAAATAGAAATTATTTTGATAAGATGATTTGCAAATTAATCTTTAACCATGAAGCTTTTCTGAGATAAGACTATATTTGGAGGATGATCCATATTCTGCAGTTACCAAAAGTTGTGTGCAAAAGCAGATCATGAATAAGACAAAAAGGGTAGGACATTTTCTCTTTGCCTTCCAGTTCCATGCTAGAACTCCATAGAAGATTTTTGTGCCCATAGCAAATAAACACAATCCAGGGAAATAGATGTGGTACCTGCTTTTATTAATGAAAGAGCATTAGACTGTGGATCTTCTTTGTACCCATGCTGTACTGAACTGATCATGCTGCTCTCCATTTCTCAAAATGGTTCTTGCATTACTGTAAACATCAGCCTCATCCAGCCTCATCCAGGGTGATGAGGAGTTTGATGAAAGTTAATAACTTTAAGGAGGGGACTAAAGATCCCCTTGCATGTTCCCTTTTTTTTCTTTTGACTTTAACTTCCCTTTCCTGACTTCTGCTCTGTTGGCAGTGCCTTACTTCTTCTGTTGTTTGCCAAAATATCACAATAAAAAAATTTAAAAGCCCCTTTACAGCACTAGCATTTTGCCAGTTTCCCGGATGCTGTTAGCTGCTGCCAATGCTCAACATGCATCTGTTTAGGAGAGCTGTCAAACATTACAAAAAATCCACCTCTTTCCTATTCCCCCATACTAGACCTTCACCATCTTTAAGAGATTTCTTTACTGGAAGAACTATTATAATGGAATGTAGGAGGCACAGGACTAACAAAGTTGCTCTTATTCCCCATCACTTATAGACTGGAAAAAGATAGACAGATGAAAACTCCAATGTCCTGAGGGCAGAACTATTATGTGGCTCTGACACAGTCTGTATTTACTGTAGTTCAGGAAAAATATGGTGGACTTATTTGTGTCAAGATATTTTCTATTCCATTTCTCTCAGAACAATAATAACCATAGCGGAGCATACGTGTTCAGCCTCCTCTTCATTTTTCCACCCCTGCAAATCAGCTCAGCTATTCTGACTTACACCTAGAAAGATTTTCTCACATAACAAAAAGTCTACTAGTTATTCATTACTACTGTGTTTGAACCTGAGACACTTTATGAGAGTGTGACAGAAGATAACATTGCTTTTCTGTTGCCCCTGTCGATCTGGACTTGTGGAAAGGCAGAGAGGCCCTGAAGAGAGACCTGCGCCTGGGATGGGGCAACCCTGGATGTACGGCCAGACTGGGAAATGAGATGCTCGAAAACAGTGCCATGGAAAGGGACCTGGGGGTCCTGGTTGATGGAGAGTTGAACATGAGCCAGCAGTGCCCTGGCAGCCAGGAGGGCCAACCCTGTCCTGAGGGGCATCAGGCACAGCATTTCCAGGCAAGGGAGGAGATTGTCCTGCTCTGCTCTGCACTGCAGTGGCCTCACCTTGAGTGCTGGGGGCAGTTTTGACTGCCACAATATAAAAAAAGACATTAAACTATTAGAGAGTGTCCAGAGGAGGGCAACAAAAATTGTGAAGGGTCTTGAGGGGAAGATGAATGAGAAGTGGTTGAGGACACTTGGCCTGTTCAGCCTGAAAGGAGGAGACTGAGGGGAAACGTCATCAAAGTCTACAACTTCCTCGTGAGGGAAAGAGGAGGGGCAGACCCATTCTCTCTGGTGACTGGTGGCAGGACCTGAAAGAATGGCCTGAAGCTGTGTCAGGGGAGGTTAAGAAATGGAAAAGGTCATTAGGAAAAGGTTTTACACACAGTGTTGGGCACTGGAACAGGCTCCCCAGGGAAGTGGTCACAGCACCAGCCTGACAGAGTTCAAGAAGAATTTGGACAATGCTCTCGGGCACATGGTGTGATTCTTGGGGATGGTTCTGTGCAGGGCCAGGAGTTGGACTTCATGGTCCTTGTGGGTCCTTTCCAAATCAGCTTGTGATTCTGTGAAAGCATCTGAAGCTGTGTCTTGTAACATCCTTCTCTCTAAGCTGGAGATGCATGGATTTGATCGACAGACCACTCAGTGGATAAAAAACTGGCTGGATGGTCACACTCAAAGAGCTGAACTTGATGGCAACAATTTGGCTTGATGTCCAAATGGAGAGCAGTGATGAGTGGTGCTCTTCAGGGATTAGTATTGGGACTGTCACTGCTTAACATCTTTTTATGACACGAACAGTAGGACTGAGTGCATCATCAACAAGATTTTCTGGGTGGTGCATTTGATGTGCTGGAGGGAATGGATGCCATCCAAAGGGACTTTGAGAGGCTCAACAGGTGAGGCTATGTGAACATCATGAAGTTAAATGAGGCCAAGAGCAAGGCCCTGCACCTGTGTCTGGGTAATCCCAAGAACAAATACAGGCTGGGCAGAGAATTAATTGAGAGAAATCCTGGAGAGAATGACTTGGGAGATGTGGATGGAAAAGTAGCTCAACATGAGTCGGAAATCTTCATTCACAGCCCAGAAAGCCGACTGCATTCTGGGCCGCATCCAAAGCAGCACGGCCAGCAGTGCAAAGGTGGGAATTCTGCTCCCCTGCTCTGCTCTGGTGAGACCCCACCTCGAGTGTTGCATCCAGTTCTGGGACCTCCAGCACAAGAAAGATGTGAACCTGTTGGAGTGATTCCAGAGGCTGGAGCATCAGTCCTATGCAGACAGGCTGAGACAGCTGGGGTTGTTCAGCCTAGAGAAGGGAAGGCTCCAGGGAGACCTTAGAGCACTTTCCAATACCTAGAAGGGGCCTGCAAGAGAACTGGAGAGGAACTTTTTACAAGGACATGACAAAGACTAATAGCTTCACACTGAAAGAGGGTAGATTTAGATTAGATATGAGGCAGAAATTCTTTGCTGTAAGGGTGATGAGACACTTGAACAAGTTGCCCAGAGAAACTGTGGATGCCACATCCCTCAAAGTATTTAAGGGCAGATTGGAAGGGGCCCTGAGCAATCTGGTCTAGTGGAAGGTATCTGTACCCATGGCAGGGATTGCAGCTACACAATCTTTAGGGTCCCTCCCATCATAAACTGTGCTATGAGTCTATGATAATATTTGGCTTATTTTCTGTAAAAGAAGTTAAAATGTCCAAATTGTACAGAACTAATAATTCCCCTGGAAATATTGATTTTTAATTAATACTAAATCTTATTATTCACAAAAATACAGCTCAGCTAAATACTTTCTGTAGTCAAAGCTCGTTTATTTCCTTTCTTTCTGCTGCTCATCTGCTCATTTGCTCTTGGTACTTCTCTGTGACTGAGCACCACAGGCGATTGTCTATCGAGAAGCTGTTGAGTGGCAAAAGCTTTCAGCAGAGAGGAGTGCAGGGATCTAATGACTTCTCACACAGCTGAACTCAGGTCAAGAAACAACTCTGGAAGCACTGTGAACAGGATTTTGTTTAGAACAGATTAAAAAAAAAAACACAGAAAAAAAAGTGCTAAAACTCCTTTTCATTTCAGAAGTTATTTAAGGGTACACTTGGTTAAATGTATCAATCCCCAACCAGAATAAAGTTGAGACCCATCACCCCCTGAGTCTCCTGAAAGATCCACACTTATCACAAGGGAGCAGGAAGCCCTTGTTCTCATCTCAGCATAAAGTGGGTGCAGAAAGCAGAGGGAAGGGATATGGTTGCAGAGATGATAATACCTCTGTCAGCATGCCTGCCCATTGAGCCGGGATGCTTGAAGGAGCTCAGCTTGAATTGCTTCCATGCAGATTATTTACACCCACTAGAAGACAGCAGAGGTAGATGTAGACACATTTCAGCTGTTGTCCAAATCTTGTCCTTGGACTCATCTGATTATAAACCTGTTAGAGTCACAAATTAATCCTTTTTTTTTTTTTTTAATGTATTAAAATAAAGATATTTCTAGTTTATTATAATTAATTAGAAAAAGAAAAATCAAACATGTTTGAATAGCAGGAATTTCCAGTGCATGACTTCAGCAATTATCCCCTTTGCTGCTTAATTTGTTTTTCTATCCTGTTTCTCTAGTCAAAACTAACACATTTTTACAGACTGCAATGCTAGCACTCGTTATCCTAATCCCTAATGCAATTGCAAAGGGAAAGATTGCAAAATGTCACCTTTATTTTTCCCAGAGAGAGGAGAGTGCACAGATAATCTGAAGCCTTTTTCTAGGATTTGGTACCCATTTAAAAGTTAGTATTGATTTTAGATGTAATACATTTTTAATACTTCAAGACAGAGAAAAAAAAATTGCAGTGCAAAGGAATAGCATAGCAAACAATGTCGGAATTATTTCTGACAATTTTTTCTATCAATTAAAGCTGGAAGAAAACAAATCATAAAGAATATGCCAAATTAACAACAAATACTGCAATATGGATGTTTCAAACTTCAGTAGAAACTTTTTACTCTGGTGAGCTTATTGTAGTCATTTTGGGAAAAAAGGCAATTAATTTTGACAGTATCTGTTTAGGATTACTCTTCTTATTTTTTGAAACACAGATCTGTCAAACAAATTTATGCGTTTATAGTTCAGTTTCCTGGATATGTTTATGTGGTAGGTTTGAATTAGGCCCAAGTGCATGGAGCTAGCCCAGGCAATGATTTCACCCCCACTGCTGTATCCAGATTAGAAAGTACACTAAAACTGAGGTATTACAGCCAAATGGCTTTCTGATGCAGCTGCAATTTCTTGCCTGACAGCAGCCTGGACTATGTGAAAACTACTTTACTGCTCCAGTTTGCAGAAAAACAGAACTGGCTTTTACACAGCTGTCTTAGGGAATGAATAGTCAGATTCCTCTGACCACCTATGGGAACTAAGTTACACCGAAGTCCAGTGTTTGTGACCTTCTAGCTGAGAGTACTGATACACTTATTTTCAGTTTCAAACTAATCAGGCCACAGGGGACTTAAGCTGACTTGTCTTGCTTTATACTGGACATGTGGACAAGAGCTGCTTTCCCAGACAAGCACAAGTTGCATGTGTGAGGTATCAGCATCAAGCTTGAGGCTCGTGTTTTCCTTTGTGTCTGCCTCTGCACATACTTGCTGGAGGGAGCTGATGCTCCCACAGAAGTCTCACTCTTCTCCAGTCTTTTTTTTCCAGTCATGATCAGAAAAGCAAAGAGAAATGGGCAGCAGCAAAGGCTTGAAAATTTCTTAGAAGAATCAGCTAGTTAGGGTTAAGAATCTGGTGTGAAGGGAGAACTAACAATAATAAATATCTGCATGCATGTTTATACACTTGTGTTGTGTGGTGGCTGCCCTCATGGTGAATTTCTGGGTATTGCTAATGCCATCTACTTCAGAGGGTCAGAAATCTACCTGGAATGTTTCTATATGAATTTTCAGAGAACACAGTGTAGTTCTCGATGCTACTGAAATCCTACTGAACCTCAGCTAGGAAATAATCAAACCAATTCAAACTCCTCCAAAAAATTCTAACATTTTTTTTTTTTTACCCCCAGACCAGATATTTGTTTGGAGGGTGTACACACTGGCATATTACAATTGCATGTTCTTTTCTCAATTACACCAGGATAAATCGGGAGCAAGTTAACTGGAATATTTGAAATTAAATAATAATAAATTATAAAGTTTATACTGGGATACCATGTAAGGCAAAATGAGTGGTTAAATGCAAAGACAGTAATGTAGTGGCTCAGAGAGCACTGTATAAGCTCTTAGATATAACACTTCTTTAATACCCATCAATAGTACAAGGATACTTTCAAAACTGAAATAAGATAACTAGAAGACAGCTAGCCAGTCAGAAGCATAACCCAAATAGGCAATTAAAATAATTAAAGATAGCCAGTGAAAGAGGAAAAAGGAAAAAAAAAAAAGAAAGGAAAAGAAAAAGAGCCGAAAATATATAGGCAGCTCAAACCAATGGAAGGCAGGAGCTATTCAGAACAAGCAGAAAACACACCAAGTGGCCAATGTCAGTCAGCCACAGCAGAAGTGCTGCATCTTTCATTCTCAAATTGGAGACTCCTTTTTTTGTTTGCACAAACATTTGGAGAATGATCATTTCTCCTGCCACAATTCTAATTTACATGTAACAAGGCTACTTATGCACAATCAGGTGTATACATTATTTAGAATCCACTGAGCCAGGCAACACTTGCCAGTGATTAGTCTGCAGTTGGAGAGGCTTCTGCTGCCAATAAATTTATTGACATGTAAATTAGGTAAGCAAGCACAGAGCACAATTAGGAAAGAGCAAATAACCTACATAAGTCAACCCACAGGTAAACTGTACAATCAAATTTGGTCTTGATTTTTTTAGTACTCACATCTACAAAAATCAGAAACCAATATAAAGGGGAACTGACTGACCTTCTTAGATATGTTGTCTTACAAACAAAGAATTTGATTATCCTCCAAACTTCATAAGCACTGCTGTAAAAGCAGAAATTGTCTCTTAATTCAGTCAGGACAGACTTGAACAATCACCCACAACACCATTTAGTTCTTACCCGGGTGGTACCTTGTGGGAGGGCAGTTGCTTAAGAGCCTTGGCCCTGTGTTCTTATCTCAAGCTTCACAGCAGTGGGTTCACATTTGAACAGAATTGTTTGGCTTCATTGAAAAATTGCTGGGACAGAAATATTCAAATAAGCAAATGATCCCTTAGCAATAAAGACAAAGAACAATTCTGGTATCTAAAGATGAATGTTGAGTGACATTGAATACATCCTAAAGCCTTCAAGAGAGTAACACATGTCTTTCAGTCATCATACAGAACCTACAAGAGACCTGTACCCTTCAGGAAACACATCTATAGGCCAGAAGAGATATATCAGGTCATTTGAAATGGTGCTGGAAGCCTGTATTAAGGCACCCATAAAAGCACTTGGACATGTTATTTTAGGGCGAGAAGAATGTCACATGCTGAAGTATGCCCTGCATAGCCTATGCACTCTTAAAAATAAGAAGCGGTAAACACAGAGGAACAAGACAGAAACTCCGGTTTCTGCTCCCTGTGCCACTTCAGCTCCTCTCTGAACTCTCAAGGAGCGCGTACCAGCGCAGCATCCAGCAGGTGCACCCTGCCCTGCAGGTGGGTGTCTCCTCCTGCAAGGCTAACTATGAAATAAGACCCAAGGCACTCCAGGGCTTTGGCATGCTTCCAAGTGCCTGCTGTGAGCCCTGCCTTCCAGCGGCACTACAGCTCTCTGAGGCAGGAGGCCTGACCAGGGCTGTCCTTCATCCCCTGCCTCCATTCCCACGGGAGAGCTGCAGTTTAGTGCAGGAGGTTAGGGTTGACTAGGG
This sequence comes from Dasyornis broadbenti, assembly GCA_013397935.1. Classification (NCBI taxonomy): domain Eukaryota; kingdom Metazoa; phylum Chordata; class Aves; order Passeriformes; family Dasyornithidae; genus Dasyornis; species Dasyornis broadbenti. Next base: position 1,610,631 of record VZRN01002263.1, read on the forward strand.
AATTAAGGGAGCAGGAAAGGTAGTTACATTTGCTAACTGCTCAGTCTAAATCTAGCTGAATTTACCCACTGAGGATTATATTTTGGATGTATTCTACAAGCCAACAAATCTGGGCAGTGACAGAAAAGTTGGATTTCACTTCTGTTACTGCTTCTGGCTGCTTCTGTCTCAGACCCAAAGAAATCACAGGATGGCATCTGGTCTGCTGCTCCATTAATATGCACTTATCTAGCGGAAGCTAATATTTCTGCTCCAAACTCTTTTCTTCCTGTTCTGACAGACCTGCCTCACCATACCTACAGCATAAAATATCTACCATTCCAGGTGGCAAAAGAGCCAACTCCACAACACAGGGCATTAGTAGAGCCTCTTACTATGGTTAGTCAATGCAGGTGGACAACAAGTAAAAACCCAAGCTCAAGGTCTTATCTGTTTCTGAGTTTTCGAGTGAACCAAAACAGTACAAAGAACCAGGACCCTCCTACAATTTTCTTTAAGCCCTTGGCCTCCCTTGTAACCTCCTCTACTCTGTGCCTCACTTTGGGAAAAACAATCCTGATCTACTTTATACAACACTGTCAGATGTACTGATGAAAGCCACCAGCCATGGCTTTTTTGATTCTACAGAAAAACCTCAATTTATGATATTCTCATAGAAGTCCAGATAGTGGAAAATATTTCTTGGATCAAAACTTCAGGCTTTTTGAGTACATGCACCAAAAGAAAGGCAGAGGGAGAACAAACAACTCCCCAAAACTCCCTACTGTAAAGGCAAAAATGGAGGTACACTTTCTAATGAAGGTAAAGGAACACTCTTGTCTCAGTTTGGGGCTGTTTACTTGAAGATAGGAGGCTGCTTTAATAAGATTGTTGTATTTTACTGCTTTCACTCTATTGCATGGCAATTTTGCTTTATATTCTTAAGCCACATATACGCAATTCAAATTAAAGATGTTGTTGCCCTGATATCCTCAGTATAATTGTCTCACAAAAGACATGAATGGATTGTCATCAGGCAAAATCTGAAATACATGTTATTTTGATTAGATGTGCCATTAAGGTAATGTATCTATTAACATCCATATGAAGAAACAGATGAAACTGAACTGCATAGTTCTAGCTTTTTTGATTCTTTTTATATACACGTCACTGTGAACATAAGTGTCTGGATTTTTTAAAACACACCTTCCAATTTATCATTAGGGATAGGGAAAAGAAAGACCAACCAGCCTTTAAGCAAATTTATAACCCAATTAGACTGCTCTTTTATAGTTTTATTATTTGTTTCTTTGTAATTCAGCTCTCTTTAATTAGATGTCATCCAATTTAGAAATATCTATGTAACACAGACATCTTTTAAAGAGGACTTGGGTTTATTTAGAACTCAATGGAAGGTATCATCTACTACTATTTATAAATGTATAAAATACTCTTTTTTAACATCTGTAGACTTAAGAGGGCATTTTCAAGCCTGCTTAATTAACTACTGTGCCATTAAAAGATGAAATAAATTAGGAGTTTAGTGAAAATCATGCTTCTGTAATATGTATCAATTTTACAACTTAAGTTTGTAGAGGGTTATCATGTCAATATTGTCTTAAAATAAAAATATTATTTATATTATTACTAATTAATAAAAATCAGAAACATCTTTTTATAATTAATGATAATTAAGTGATATATAAGTGATAATTAATCAGATTCTTAGTGCAATAGCATTTAAATAGTCATTAAACATATGCACCTTTTACACCTTAAATTCCTACATTTTTTTCCTCTGCTCTATGTGTTTGCCAACAAAAATTGTGCATTAGATGATACTTAGAGGACAGCCCAGAAATTTTAACTAATGAGCTCTCTGTCATTTCTTTTCCCTCTTTTGCAGTCCTCCTTATCTTTTTTTCCTTGCATTCATTTTCTTCTCGGTGTAAAATTGAGAATCAGAACCCTTATCTTTCACACTTTTAAAGATTTCGTGTATGTAGCACTACAAAGCAAAGCTGCTGATTTACCTTTAACCACAGAATAGACAGTGAGAGTCAGAGGTGCTAGGAAAAAAAGTGAGTAGGAGGAATCAATGAGAAGAAGAGGAGAATGAGATTACCTGGCTCAGTCAAATCTCACACATTATAACACCAAACAGTGATCCTTGAACACATACTAATATGACAAGAGTTTCTCACATCTCCTCAAGGCTGCTTTTGAACCACAGTTATTCTGTCTTCTTAGCATATTTGATCTCTCTACATTATGATGCTTTTGTTTTCCTGAAATACTAAGCCATGGCTGGACAAAGAGTCAGTTTCCCATACATCACACAGAGAAAAACAGACATTTCATTTACTTTCAGATTTCTTCCACCTTATGAGGAATGGTAACACTGAAATAAGACCCCACAACAAAGATCTTGTACTTACAAGACTAACAACTGTACCTACTGCACTATACTGAGCAAAATGCCTGTGCTACAACATACTGCAGGAGTATCAGATCTGAATTTGCAGATTTGCTGAGTGACTCCTATAAAACCACTGGAGAAAAATACTCTGTGCATCTTGTAGTCATGCTAGAGAGAGAATGCTAGTCTTTCTCTATGTCACAGTCTGCTGACATTTTGAAATTTTCAAAGGGGATATTACTGATACAGTAAAAGCAGACAACACTCAGCATTATCAAGGACACCCAACATTACCAAGGAGATCATCTCAATTAGAAAGCTGAAGAAAGAATGTCTCCATTTAGAGAAAACTGTGCATTTGCCTCCTTGCCCCGAGATAACAAGACATGTCTCATCGTAGAGATGATTCAAAGTGCAAATATACCTTTAGTGAACCACTTGTTGATTTGACCATAGAGGTGGAATGATCAGAGGTCCACTTTTGCTGCATTGGGAAGTCTTGGGAGGAGGCAGGACAAAAACAAGGAAAGGGTGGAGCTTCTTACAAGGTGAAATACTACAACGTAGGAAAGCTTTCATTATATTCATAGGAGAAGGTCACGACTGGGAAACATTATGTGCAGATTGACTGAAAGAAGATTTCAAGCAAGAAAACTGGTCATGAAAAGCACTAAATTCCTTGGGAGAAAACATGAAGAAAATTAAAAACTTTCATACCTGAACATAAAAAACCAGTTCAAGAAGCTCTATCATAAAGCTAAGCAATGATGGGGTGTCCCCTTCTATACTCTTCGCGCATTCACTCCAGGTCTCCTTGGACCCCTCTACTGCTCCCATTAAACTTTGTGACTACCAGGCATGTCAGCCATGTTACATAAATCTCATTTTCAAAAGCAGCAATAATGCAATGCACAGACATGGTTTTATTACTTAATTCTCACCTTAGCTTCTCTTTTCTAACCTTTTAAGATGGTGGAGAAGGTGTTAATAACTATGGAGAACAGACGTGGTGGTAAACTGCAATGGAGGATCCTAGCGTCTCCAAAAGAAAGCTTCTCACGTATCACGTTCCTCTCCACCATGTGGCTGTACCTCCTGGTCATTTGAGGGGAAGACAAGGAATGGTGATATGTGAGCAATCCTCTGCTCTTGTTCTCTTTTCACTTTTGAATAGAAAAGTAGAGCCCTACAGAGGTTCCTCGCCATTGCTTTGTGGATGGAAGTAAAGGAACTTCTACCAAGGAGAGAATACATCAGTTGTGCATTACATTAATACCAGAAACTATTACTGATCTTTTTTTAAAACTTGAATTGCAATAACTGCATTTTTTACAGTTATCCCTAACTTATATTAACGTATCAAACATCCCTAACTTATATTAGCATATCAAACATTTTCATTTCTGAATAGGAGACATCGTAATTTTTCCTTATTCTCTAACGCCCCATGCACTCTACTGACTGTACTCTTGGCCTTATTTCTTCACTTAAGGTAACCCCATATTGCAAAGAGGTCTGCAAGTCTACTGATAAGATTTGTGCCAAAAGAAATCCACTTTATGTTCATGTCAAGAAATTATATTGATTAATCACATTTTGTTTACTAGCCAAACCTACTATTTAGCAGAATGGTCAAGTAATAATTGACACTGTTTAAAAAAAAAAAAAATAGCATTAATATTCACAGACTATAGCAATTTAGATATTCTGAAGAAAAAAGGATCCCTAGACTTCTACTCTGGAAAGAGATATGATATTTTTCACTAAGAATCTCTGTTTTTGCAAACTTAGAGGAGCCAGAATCTTACTTGAGTTGGCATTTGCAAACAATTATCTAATGCTGGTTTCTAATGAACTGTTTTTATTTGTCCAAAAGCAGATGGCCCAAACAAATAACTACATTGCATTCTTTTGCCAGGTGTATATTTAGCAAATTTTAGAGCTCTTTACTGGCTTCATTTTCTGTGCGTTTTCATTGCTGCCTCTCAACAGGGGAGAGGCAACTGTTATTTCTATCCAACCTTGTGCCAGCAGACAAATGCCTGCTCTGGTTTATGCACGCAGCCCTGTTAACAGGCAGCTGCCTAATTTTGCATGTCTCTCAGTGTTCTTTCTATCTGCTGCTCACTATAGCTCAGAAAGGAAGAGCTCCAAGGAATGCTGATTTTCCTTAGCTTTTTATTTCTGGACTATTAAAAACCCGCTTAGCTGCTTGAAATTCCTGAAGCCATTTTTCTTCTACTTACTTGCAGGTCAGTCGTTCTTGGCCGTCTCCTCTCTGGAAAAACATCTCTCTCTGTCTTTTAGGAAATATTCCAGGATTTTTGAGGTTAGAAGGACACGCAGCCCTCAGTTTACAAGGACAGCCATTTACCCGCTCCTAAAGAATATTTTGTTAAAGGGATTAATTCAGATCTGGCACTGCAGAGTTGTGCCACTGATAAACAGTGACTGGAGTCTTGTCCAAGCTCTCATGACAGTCAAAACACCTAAGATTGTACATCAAGGCCAGGCAGACCTTTGAAAAGGAAAGCTGTCATCAAGTAATTTCACAAAACCACTTCTTTAGAAAACACAGGGGAAAGAAAGGAGGTGAGAATGGACACAAAGTTGACCGTTGAACTGTTAAAAGCTGAACATGCTTCCAAACATGATCAAGTGGCAGCACGTGCAGAGTCACCGATCAAATGTGTGATTCAGTTTGCAATTTTACTCTGGATAAATATTTCATAATAGATTAATATTTAAGCAAAACACCTAGGGCAACAGGTAGTATGGCAAACAGAACCTTGTCAATTTAACAAAAAAAATTAACATGAAACCAGGACCCCTTCCCTAATTTTACAGATGAGTTCCCGAGTCCCTCTACCATCTTGTGTGTGTTGCTGGAATTCAAATACAGGGTAAAGTCATAAATAATGAAGTAGCATTTCTGTCCTGCTTGAGGTCAGTAAAAAGTTGATCATGGCCTTATGTGCTGGTGAGACTTTTGACAAAGCTCTTGAGTTTTTCCTTTAGTCTATGACAAACTCATGAACATGTATGGAAGGAATGTTGTCAGGTTTTACTAAATATCTGTTGCAATTTATTCTTTTATATTGTCTGTGCCCTTTTGCACCTAATACAGAAAAGGTTACCCATTTACTCAGTATTCATTAAATTTTCAAATCTGGCTGCCTAGACTTCAATTCATTTTTTGACACTCCAAATAGAATGTGATTTTCAAAGATAATACATTCCTAGGTGACACCCTCACTGTGCTTCTCATAAGCATTGCAGTGGTAGAACTATCCCATAACCGAAGCCAACACACAGGGAAGCAGCAAGGAATTTTTAATCTGGGAAAACAGTTTAGGTCAGTATGATGATACCAGGTATAATGTGCTATCAGATAAGAATGGAAGCACAGGTGCAGTATTTTACCATCAATAGTATTGAATATAGGAGAGTGGAAAAAGGCTTTCCTTGTCTCTTTAGTCAAACTACAACAGACATCATGATGAGGCTGTACCTTAAACTCTGTGTTAAGTTTTGGTGCCCTCACTGCAAGAAAGACATTGAAGTGCTGGAGCGTGTCCAAAGAGTAACAAAGCTGGTGGAGGGTCAACAGAAAATGTTTGAGTGGTTGAGGGAACTCAGGCTCTTTAGTCTGCAGAAAAGGAGTTTGAGTGGGAACCTTGTCACTGTCTACAACAACCTGAAAGGGTGTACTACTGAGGTGGGTGTGAGTCTCTTTTCCAAGAATTAAGCAAGAACAACAGGGCAAGAGGAAACAGCCTCAAGTTTCACCAGGGGAGGTTTAGATTGGATATTAGGAAAAACTTCTTCATGGAAAGGGTAGTCAGCCATCGGAGGAGGTTATCCAAGGAAGTGTTTAAATATCCACCCTGGATGTATTTAAAAGACCTGTAGCTATGGCACTGAGGAATATTGTTTAGTGGTGGGCATGGCAGTGTTAGGTTAGTGATTGTACTCTCTGATCTTATGGGTATTTTCCAACCTAGATGATTTTTTTTTTATTATTTTAAAGGATTTTATGATCACTTTAAACATAATTCCCTTGTTTAGATGTTGCAGCTGTTGGTGAAGGGTGGTGTCTTGATGGCAGTGCAACCAGCTGCTGACTTCAGGGTGTCACCATTGCATAACTATCTTTCCACTAGGAGTCAGCTAAAAGATCTGGAACTTCCTTTCAAGGAAACCCTCAGAAAAAGCTGATTTTACATTCTCTAAATAATCTTTTATATTCCCAACCTACTCCTCTACACAGAAGAGTGATATTTTGATAATGAACTTCCACTGCATTTTCTTGTGGCAATACTTAGCACTCCTCCACCAGATTGAGTCCTTAAGTGTTCATAAGAAATAATTTGCTCCAGGGCTGTTGCCTCCCTCTCCTGCAAGTGTAGGACTGGCCAAGGGTCCCCAAGGTTATCTGAGGCTGAGATACTCAGATGACAATATGCTGGGGGTAAGCAACCAGGTCACAAACCAAGGGACAAGGCTGACAAATGCAAACCTTATATGAATGTTTCTGTCCTTCTTTTCCTTTTTAATACTCTGCTGCTTTGTACAAGTAGTTTATCTCTTCTAAGTATTTTTATTTTATTCAGAAGCTGCATAGCTTACCATACATGGGCTTAACAGAAGCCTGGAACACAGACTGGTTCCGAAACATGCATTTATCAAGTAATTTTCAAACTAGGTTTCTGTAAGTAATATAAAATGGAATAGAATTTATTGTTATTTAGTTCTGCCTTAATAGTAGGGATACAGTGTGTAAAGAAAGAGGTTCTAGTGAATAGTGAAATACCTCAGAAATCAAGAAATCTGATTTTACCTAAAACTGCCTCTAGTACCCCTAGCAATTATATTTTGTAGGAACGCCACGTCATCTGTGCCATGTCTCAATTTTCTATAAGCGACTTGGAAATATCTCCTTGCCTCTCACGCACATTTTAGTTACAATTCATCCAGAATTGCAAGATAATCCACTATTGCAGCAGTGAGAGCAAAACAGGAAGAACTATCCAGTTATTCATTCCAGCACTGTAAGACTCTCAAGGACATTTAGGCAAAAAATTATGACACTATCATGGATGGGAAAGAGAATAGAATTTTTTTTTAACCAGTTGTTAGCATTTCTGTAACTGTTGTACTATTTTAGGTATAATTTTTAAAGTCCTTAAGTCCTCTTTTCAGAGAAACACCTACTAAAAGAAGGTCTCCAACTTACAAAACTCCTGCTATTGTATCAAAAAGTGTTAGGGCATGATATTTGTCCATTAAAAAGAATTTTTACATCAAAAATCTTAAGACAGGAAAACTGCACAGGAAAATTATTTTCTGGAAAACACAATCTTGTCCTACTGATCAGACAACCTGACGCTATTAACAGCCTAAATCCCTCGTCCCTATTTGTTCCAAGCCAGTAAAATATCCTTACACATTCTCAAGAAAACCAACCAAAACAATCATATTAAAATAAATATCGTGGTGATATTTGTATTCTCTGACTCCAATCTCATGTCTCCCTCTCAGTGGTCCAGAAAATTAAAACCACCTGTCAAGTCTTATATTACCAAATTAATTAGATAGCTGGAAGCTAGGAACAGGGAGCAGTAAAAAAAGCTATAATGTATGTGAAAGGATGTTCATGAGCACATTAATTACCACCTATTGGAGGGAATTATGCTGACTCTTTCTTCAAAATACATTAAGATGATTGGGTATTGTCCTGAATCATAATTGAATATTTACCTTTTTGACAAGAAGTATAAACTACTTCATGAAACTATGTTTTTAATCCACATATTTTTAAAAGGAATGGGTGATGAAAAAGAGGACAGGTAAGTAGTTGATATTTTTAAAAGATTATTGTCTTTAAACCTTAATTGCCAATAAGATTTATTCTCAGTCAAGATAGGCTTTTTTAAAGTTTTGAATTAATTAAAAAAAAAAAAATCAACAATGAGAAATACCAGTTGTTAGCAAAAAGAGAGATAATCAATAATGATACTACCAGTAATGGTGCTATAAATGTTAAATCCAGTGGAACCATTATGATTAATTAATATGAACTTAAGTATAAAAAGGAGAACAAATGCAATCAAAATATTTTTTTTAACATGTGATTAATCATATTATTTGAAAAACAGTACACACAGAGATGAAAGTATTGGTGGGTCCTAAAAGTACAGAAGGAAATTTCTGTGAAAATTTTTGAGCTTATTTAGTACAGTAATTCTAAATTTAGCTCATTCTAATATAATTATAAATGTTTTCCAAACAAGTACAATTTTAAAGTAGAAAGATATTTTTTGGCATGTTGTTCTGGCCATAAATGGTGGGATAAGGATGATTTGAAGCTTTTGAGAAGCACATTTTCAAAGGATAGCAATTGCCACATTTGAACATTGATGTAAAGAAAGCTTAAAAGGGAAGGGTGAATTAAAAGAGCAGACAATCAAGAGTTTATTTCTGAAATTACTAAAAGTCCTAGAAGTATGAGTCAGTGGTGGTGAATTTCTGTAGTGTAACAAACTTACATATAAACGAGAAATTTCTGAAATTTTAAACTGATAATCAGAAGTTTCCTTTGATTTTGTAAAAATGGGATGGAAATATTCCAACACTGCCAGTTCATTGCCAGATCAGATCCGTTATTACACTGAAACAACAACAACAATAACAAGAAAAACAAAATCAAGTTGCTTTAAGAATCTTATTTAAGGGCTGGCTAATATTGAAGGTAAAGATGAAGAATGATTTATGTTTTATCTCTGGTACTTTCAAACACATGCATATTCTTCTTTTAGAACAAGAGAAGTTTTTGTTGCTAACTCACATAAACTCCTACAAAATTATCATCTTTATTATATATTTCTACATTTTATTGAACTATATATTTTAAGGAGTATCAACATGCCTCTCAGGGGAAATGATATTAAAATGTGTAATATAAAAATGAGGTAGAAAGAAACCTTGTGGAAATATAATTCTCTTCCAGTTTTAAAATAATGCAGCTCCATACTTACAGCCTCTCAATATGGTATTAACCAGTCCAGTGCCCAGTGGATATTATCTATTTGATTCAAATCCCTTCTGATTCCTTTGGGAGTTTTCTGTTTAGCTTTTTTTTTTAGGGCAGGGACACCTTTTAGTAGAACAATTTGCTGAAATTCCCATCTAACCTGGCCATGAACATTCCCAGGGAATTACTTTAAATACAAGTTACTTCCAGTGCATGTTCCATTTTCCAGCCAAAACAACTGTTTTGGCTGTAACTCTTCTCTTTCTACAATTTTTCACATCTCCATTGTGTGAAAACAGAGAATTTTGATATACCTCATACTTTCTAGCTAATAAAACCCAGAATCCAAAGGTAACTTAGAGCAGACTGATAACAGTAATGGTCAGAACAGCAAAAGTTCCCCAAAGGAAAGACCAATGAAATTACTTTCTTCTTGCTTGATAATCAGCCAAAATCCTTTCTATAAGACTTGAAATATCTCAAAATATTGTGGCATATATGCCTCCTTCTGAGAGCTTTTAAATTTCCAATTATAATAGCTACAACATAAACATGACCACTTAAAGGAAAACCCATCACATCATCAAGGCCATGTATGGGGTTGAATCAGGATCATGGCACAATTTTAAACATTGGTTCTATGGTGAGATTTTAATGACGTTCAATGAAAGTATGCAAAGTTGCATTTATTTTCTTCTTTTTCCAATATCCTTCAAAAGAAGAACATAATTCTGTTCAGCTCAAAATTGGAAATATTTGATTTTAAGATAGGACCAACTATATGATAAAAACTAATGTTTCGGGTCCCCTGTCCAATCAAATAATGAGAAAAAGACTTCCAAGTGCTAAAGGCTAACTCTTTACTTAAAATACTGGAATATCAAATGAAAAATTTCCTGACCTTGTCTTGGAAGGTCTTTTAAATTTGGAAGGTCTTTCAAAACAGATATAACGGTAGTATATAATGGTAGTATAAAAATATATACCTTAGGGAGGGAAATAGACCAAATGCATTTTCAATGTCCTTAATTCTCCTTAGTTTTAGGGGAAAAGACATTTCAAATTCATATCAGATTTTCCTAAGATTACTCCTTCCCTACTCCTAATTTAGGCACAATTTAGAGCCAGGTTTTTTGACTTTAGCACTTAAAATCAAGCTCCTAAATTGGTGGTGAGGCAACTAAACAAAATACTTGACTCAGAGTGCTTAAGTAACCAGGACCTATGCAGCACAGAGTACTTTCCATGTTCTACAAACGTTCATGCAAGTATGGACAGTGCACCAACAGGTCAACCTTAAAGCAGAATTCATGATCAGAATTAAATTGTATGCCAAACAAGTTTCATTGCCTCCTTCCTTGCACTGGAAAAGCAAAGTTAAATTCTTCCAGTCACTCAAAATTCTTCTATTATGAAGTACAAAGTGAAAGCATTTTCCAAAACCAGTGCAGGCATCCACACTCACTTGTTCACAGAACTGTGAATGAAAGGATATTCTGCAATGCCTCTTATTTATTGCATAGGTTCTTTAAAGCAAAATAAACTTTAACCTAGGAAATTGCATTTTTAAGAGACAAACCCTGAGGCCTCTCCAGACCCTATCAATTTATCTCACCTTACTCTGTTTTACTTTTATTATTTTACACAGTGGTCATGATCTATATACAATGATTGAACATTTCTGACCCTCAAGAGAAAGGCATGCCTTCAAAAAGGATTTGAATTAAGAGATGGGAAATGTTTCAAACAGGAAAAAGAGAGAATTTTCAAACATATTCAAAATTATGGAAAAATTTCTTCAGTCACAGTAGAAAAGAAAAAGCTCACCAAAGCCTCAGGAGTCAAGACTAAGTAGATTAACAAAGGAGATAAAGGAGAAGGAAGTCAAAGTTCATGTGCTGCTGTCAATGAAAAGATAGACTCATTTCACCAGATTATTTTTACCTACTTAATGTACTCCTTTGAATTTGATAAATCAACTAGATTAATGATTTTCTTAAGAGTAATCAGCTTTGACTCTCCTTTTAATTCTAGAAATAAAATTAAGAAACAGCATGTTAAAAAGAAAACTAACAAACAAAACCAGCCTTAAGCAAAAGCAGGTTAAGAATTTAATGGAAAAAAATATCCCAATTCAGCTCAGGATAATCTATGGATAAATGTCCAACAGATTTGGACTTGCACCAAGAGCCTCAAGTTGTCTGCAGTGTAGTATCAGCCTGCCATTTGTTTAAAAAAATCAATGAGTGTTGAAAGAAAGCAATGAGCAAATTTCTTCAATAAAAACATTTCTAGCTAGGATGTAACTTTTTAGAATGAATAATACAAAAAATCAACTGCATTCAAAGACAGTGATAACATTTGGATATATCTTTACATATGAATAGTACATATTACATAAAGATATACGGAAATATGCAGGAAAGCAAAGTAATTGTTTGCTATGAAACACATCAGAGACCAGGGTCTCTCATGTCTGTCATGGTGTGAAATGAAGTACTAGGTAAAACACTCCAGAGACATTCAAATTCTTGTTTGATGAAACCATGCAAAGAAATCTTTATATGTATTCCAATAATACTCACAAGCCTTAGAAATTCACTTACATGTTTTTCAGTCAAGAAGTGTGTGTTCCCTAGCAGGCAGGATAAAATTATATTAATAGAAAGGTGTCATATGTGATACACAGTTAACAGTTTAAAATTAAAATCTATGAGATCCTGGGGGAAAAAAAAATGGAAAAAGCAAATTGTGGGACACTGGAGATTCAAGGAAGAATTAGGAATAAGAGACCTTATTAGGAATTAGGAATAAGCTGCCCTTCGAGTGTTTATAGGCATCCCAGCAAAACTGAACACTTAGGGGTGATTTGCAGTTCACTGATGTATAATGCAATTTAGCACAAGGAAACAGCAAAGTCTGACAGCTATCTCCGGGAAACACAATAAAATAATCACTTGGTGACCATCACAATAACAATGGTGAGTACCAAAACCCACTTTGTAGCCATTTTGGGCAAGCATGTCTTGACAGAAGAAGTAATGAATAATCCATACCCTGGTGTTAAAGGAAAATGCGCTGAATGAAGAAAGACATAGAAATTTATATCTCAATAACCTCAGTTGCTCTGGAGGGTGTTTTTCCATTCATCCTTTCTTTATGCAATGAAATCTTTCTAGACTTTGTGCATGCCTGGGTGGTTAGAACTCCTGATGCATAAATGTTCACTGGTTCCTGCCTCCAGTAGTCTTGCACAGACACTTTTCACATCCTGAGGGTCCAGAAGAGACTTCTTTGAAGGGAAAGCCAATGAGGAGTCACAGCTAGAGTGAAATCCAAGGAAAGGGAGTTAGCTAAATAGCTCAGGCTAATCTGGTAGTTCATGTATCCTGTATTTGCCCCAAGCTCAGAAATGAAGGAGCTAAGAAATCATATTGCCTCTCATTATATAGCATATATCCTTCCTCTTTCCTTTTCCCACTCCCCTGTATAAAATTCACAGTCCTACAAGCTATGCTGTAGAAGTCTTTCTGCCACTCATTGTGAGTGTGAAGCTGCCAAGTATCCCAACCATCACTGCAACCTAATCTCTCAGGGAATAAAGACAGGAAACAGACTTAAGGCCCAAAGAAATTTTTTTTTTTTTTGCTACTCATTTACCATCAGTACAGAAAATTGCACAGCCCTGGGGCTCCCTGCTGAAGAGTTCAAAGCTCTTTTACATATAAAAGGGAATTAAATCCTCATAACTACTTCCCATTTTATCCTCCACTACATAGGAGAGGAGATTCATTATATTGCTTCCTTAATTTGCTGCTCAAGGATACTGTCTTTTTTTTGCCTGAGGTAATCTAGCATTGTGGACTGTGAAGCACTGCTCTAAAATTGCTGTAGAGTGCACAGTCAAGAGCATTCAGAGCAGACATACAGAGAAAAATTCAGGTAGACCTTCCTGTTCATCTGTTTCTGCCCATTGCGTCTTGTCCTATTTCTCGACCCCACTGAGCAGAGCCTGGATGCATTCTCTTGACACCCTTCCTTCGGATACTTCCAGACATTGCTGAGGTGCCCTCTCATTTGTCTCTTCCCAAGGCTGAACATGCCCAGCTCCCTCAGCCTTTCCTCATAAGAGAGATGCTACAGTCCCTTAATCATGTTGGTTGCCCTCCTCTGGGCCCCCTCCAGGAGCTGCATATCTCTTCTGTGCTGAGGAGCCCCGAACTGGACACAGCACTCCAGATGTGGCCTCACTAGGGCTGAGTAGAGGGGCAGGATCACCTCCCTCAACCTGCTGGCCACACTGCCTAATGCAACCCAGGACACCTTTGGCCCTCCTGGCCCCCAGGACACACTGCTGGCTCATGGACAGCTTGTTGTCCACCAGGACACAAAGACCTTTTTCCAAGGAGCTGCTTCCCAGCAGGCTGTTCCCCAGCCTGTACTGGTGCATGGGGTTATTTTCTTTGTATTTCTGGCAGAGTGTGCCTGGGTTGTAAAAGCACAGAAGTTCAATGGTCAAAGTTTTAAGCCAAGTGAGCTGTGAGGCAAAGGGTGCCACAGCAGTTGCTCTATAAATAGTTTTACACAACACTGATGTTTGAGTGTTTGAGGGCTATTATTGAACACCACTGATCAATTTCAGATTATTTCTCATAAATGCTCATTCACTTTCTCACAAACATTTATATGAATGAAACAAGCATATACATAAAACTGATAAATAAAGTTGATATAAAAATCACTAACAGCCATTCTTAATCAAAATTGATACCCATTCATCTCTATTCACCACCTTTTCTTTGTGTATTTCTTCACAATGGTGTTTTTAGCAGAGATACAGACCATAAACACACCAGTAATTCTAGAACTTATTATGAAAATGGAGAACACTGTTTCTTATAAAATGTGGCATAGCAAAATAAACCTGAAGATCCCAGTCATCTCTATGTTCTAAGCAAATTTTTGCTAGCAGGGTGAAAGAGCGCTTTTGGCTTTAAGCATCAGGTTAAGAAAGCACAAAAGCTCATGATTATTTTCATCTGCATTCAGGAAAACATTTATTACAAGTCAAATTTTGAATATCTTAAAAGGCTTGGAGGATTCTAGTGATAGTCATACATTGTCTCCCTACCAGGAATGTTCTCCGCAACTAGAGTATCACTCTTTTATGAGTAAGTTTCCTTGGTATAAAAGATATGACTTTAGTAACTCTTACTGAACTGTGTTCAGTGTAGGTCTTAAAACCTCATCTAAATTAACCAGGGAGTTGTGTTGTCTGCCTGCATGCCTACAGCAGGTTTTTAGTCCCTCACAGACATGCACACACACACTCATATATATAGATATAGATATATATGCACAGAGGACACAGCAGTTCTATTCAGTGTCAATTACCGTTTGCTTGTCCTTGCTTATGCAGAAATGATTCATGGTGTGCTTTTTATCTCCCCTATCCGTGTACACAGCAGTATCTAGAGAGATATAGGAAAATCCCATTCGTAGGGTAGCAATATCTGTATTGCTTACAACGAAGAAATTCAATTTTCTTGTCAGTTGTTTTTCTGAGAACATACTTTGGGAGGAAAACTGAACCGTAAGATGTATGGACTAAACACAGCACAAATAACAGGAGAGGCAGTGTTCTGGCATTGCTGCTTAGTCCCACTGTAGCATTGCTGCACATGCACAACATATGAAACTGCAGACAATCAGGCTGTTAGTCCTGGTGCTCACTGGACTATTGCTAAGTACTATTTCTAACATACCTTCACTCTTCTTGTCATCACTGCAATACATGTAGTACCTAGCTTGACTACAATATGTGTCAGACCCAAAAAACCACTTCAACATACCCTTAATTTTAAATATATATTACTTTAAATGTTTAAGCATAAATTGGTGCATAAGCATTTTTCTTGGATTGGAAGAATGTTTTTTAACATGAGTATACTGAAGTGCTTATAGAAGACAGAATCTGTGTTTTATAAAATTTAGTAAGTTTAAATGTTTTGGAAAACCTGCATGGGTTTTAAAAATATCCACCCAATGCAGCCCTGACAGCTTTGTCATATGAAAGACTACTTGTAAAAGTTTGCATAAGTGTCTTTCCACTAAATTTATGAAACATAAATCCATTGAAGTGAAGATCTTAGGTAATTTTACTAATCATTGACTACTAAGATAGTTTAGGAGCTCTATTGTAGATATGTGTGTACTGGAAGGATATAAATGTTTTTCACATAAAAAGCTTGCCTTTTTCAGGCCCTATTTAATCTCTCATCTTCTAAGAACAAGTGCAGAGTAAAGTCCCTCTGTATTCTCCCAAGCTGATGCACCGCAACAGGAATTTATATTTTCTTTATGCACAATGGGGCCTTATAGCTATGGTGTCAGGAAGATTAACTATTTTTATACAAGGACCAAATACCTTTTTCCCTCTCCTCCTACAACAGAGTTATAGCTCTATTATTCACACTTTCTTATAAAGAAAACATTATTTCTTGTTTTAGTCAGGTTTCTCTTTGAAAACCCACGATGAAAGCATGTTCCCAACTTGGTTTTACTTAGGGATGAAAATCTCCACAATCAGCTTAAGGTAAATATTCCTATTATACCCTTTTGGTTAAAGAAGTGCTGGAATACGAGTATTTTATAAATTTGTTCTAAAATCCATAGCGCACATTCTCCCTCAAAACACTCAGATTTTATTACTCATTATATTGCTACATTTTATCTACATACTTTTCCTACGTGATTAATATATGCAAGTGTTAATTCCTTGGCTTACTCCTTTAGATGCATTCCCAACGATTCACCTTCTCCTTGCCATGACCAGCATCTTGAACAGGTGTCTTGTGGAACCCACCCTGTGTGGCGAAGTATGCAAGACAAGCATCCATGCAGGCATGCAGCACCAGCCAGCCTTCTGGTTTCTATCCTACTGACTTTCTATTTCAAGCAATGATATTGGCAAGCATTTAAAGAGATAAAAATCGCTTCCACAGTGAGGAAAACATGCTGCAACATTTGCGCAACCATATAGCACTGTTCAGTGCAATCAGGCAAGGGAGGGGAAAACCATTTTGTTTTAAAAGGAAGCCAGTGTTGCGCATACAGCCAAGCCCTCATATGCTCTGAGATGCTCACATCCAAGCAGACTGTTCAGCATGCAAGGTACATGTACCCAGGGGTTTGGCCAGAATTTCTTGCAATGACATAAGAAGGCAAGCTTTGTTTGTAATGTGCCTTCATTACAACTTGTTGGGGTTTTTGACAGAAGACTGTGTGCTTTTTTGATCTAATAATGGTTAAGAAAATTTGTTCATCTGTCCTCTTTAATTACTGTGAATTTCCTTTAGTCGCTTGAAGTATGTAGGTCTCCAGCTCTGTTCTCTTTCCTTTTGTCATTATTTCCTGATGGCTTGAGGCTGTTTTGCTCTGGGTGCAGGCTCTCGTTTCTTAGTTTCTTCTCTGCTTTCCCAGACTGGGTGCCCTGAAAATAGGCATGCTGGTATTCCGTGGTCTTGAAAACATGGGTATCCTAGTGTCACGTAGACCTGCCACTCTGAATGCCTTTCTTCCTTTCTTTCTCCTGCTTCCACATTCAGACATTCCCCGTCATTCATGATTCACACCAATTTTAGTGTATCTACATTTAATGCCACTACAAATCTGAACAACCAAGTTTGCTCCTGCAGATTGAAAGAGGTATTTCAGAACAACGTCAGTGTCAGAGAAAGCCTTTAGAGAGGCTGGTCATTTCAGAAGAATCTTAAAGAGGAACTGAATCCAGAGTATTCCCCAGAAGTGAAGAAATTCTGGAGGAATTGGGGGAAAAAATTACGTCTCTGCACAGATGTCTCCCCGCTGATCACCGGCATGATGGAGATTAGATTTAACGCGTTTAAACTCTGCTAGGGTTGTTTCTGACCAATAGCACTAATTTGTGTTTGTTTTTTTAATCATAGATTTAGCTAAGCAGAAATTATGAGGGAAATCAAACATTCATTATTACTATAATCAAAAGAGCATGCTTACAGAGAAAATGCTTGGTGATACTTTACTATCCCTTTCACATTTAAAACCTCTTTACCTGGCATGACAAGATGATCCAGGGGTATTCAGTGATGTGTCCTTACATCACAGATACAATCTCATGAACATAATGACTTACAAATAAATATGCTGCAGCATAATTTTGTGGTACTTTTTTTCACTCTTTAACACACACTTACCTCATGAATCTTCCTAGCTTATGAACATTGTTTGAACCCCAGGGATCTCATAAATAGCATAAAATTTCAAACATTTCAAGCTTGAAAATAGTTTATATTCATCCACATCTCCCAACTTAACAAATTCTAAAAAAACTTAGAAATAATCATGCCCTCATGCTTTTTTTGTTTTACCCCCTAGTATTTTAAATTAATGTCTTATTCTTCATTAAAGACATCACAGATATAGCTCTACTCCATTTCCATTAGGTCAATTAGCAAAGGTCTTGTCTATAGATATTGCACCTTAGAGAGGTTTTCCACCTGTTCTGCTATAATTCCAAGAAACCTCAGTATCACCAATAAGATTAAACTTCCTTATACTCTGCAGGAGAATCCTGTGACAATATCAAAAATCAGTAGATACCCTATTTATATATATTTACGTGTAGATAACTGGCACTCAGTAGTCTCTTAAGTTTTACAGAATGCCCAGGTAAAAAAATATCCACAAAATATTCTGTGTTATTATAAAGCAGCGACATTTTTCTGCTTTGAGTATCATCAGGTATCTTTGTCAGCAAAAAATACTTGCTCAGAAGTTTCTCAAAAATCTGACAAGGGTTGTGGGGTTCATGCTGTTCAAACAGATGTGCAAGTTTGTCTGATAGATCCGCCTTTTTTTTTTTTTAACAAGACCACAGAATGCATAATATGAGCATAGTTGCATGTTCCTTAAAAAGCACAGACATGTAGCAGGAGAAACACATAGGTAGTGCCATTAACAAGAGATAAGAATCAGGTAAAAGGATTTTTGAAGCTATATCATGCTCTGTGTGACTTATGATATGTGTTACTAACAGACACATCGAGGTCATGTAATAGCACAGCAAAACTCAGGTGCCCTGACACAGAATGAGGTAGGCTTCCAGTAAGAGTCATCTCTAGCATGTACTTTACAGACAATTAGTTTTTCTCTATATCTCAACAGAGTCGTTGCTTGACAATTATGATTTATCACTTAACAGTTTTTTGATTAGTGGCAGGCATTTGCTCCTTTGTTTTGTTGTCAGGATTGCTGTCAGGAGGCAGCTATAGTCCTAAAATGGAGTGCTGTGGTAAAAATTAAATCAAATGAAATAAAAAGTAAAATTTTAGTTAATTACCTAACCACTAGCGGTTTTACAAAACTCAGTGATAATGCATTGGTATTTTCATGTTACCAGTGTAGATTTTAATAAGATTTTTATGAAATAAGAAAGCATATGCCTTCTGACAGGACACAGCAGGCTAAAGCACAACTTAAAAATCATTGACTTCACAGTTAATTCATCTCTTTTAAATATTAACAGTGCAAAATATGCTGTCTGACAAGTCTGAGATATGTTTTTAAAGAACTTTTAAATACCCTCTACTCTCATCAAATAGAAGTAGTTCTCCAAAAAACAGGTAACTGTTTACAAAGTTACATCAACAACTAAATTGCTAGTTGTCATCAAATAATACAAGATTAAGACTCTTCTAATTAGGAGCATTTAGGGACAAAAATATAACTAATGTTATAACTAAGAAATGATCCCGTGAAATGTATTTTCTTTTTTTTTTCTTTTTTTTTCTTTTTTTTTTTTTTTGGTAGATACAAGAAGCTCCACTAAAAACTGGGACAAGCTCATCAGTTCATAAGTAAGCCCACCTCCCTTGATATCATCACATCCCCATGCACTCCTCAGAATCTCTTTAAAAAGTGCTTCTACATGTCCCTTCCAACCAGAAGCTGTATTTTGTCAGAGAAGACAACTAGAAATGAGTTAGGATACAAACATTTTAAAGCATGGTCCAAAAAATTTTATGAATGCTGCTAGATACCATGAGTAGCCCAAGATTTATTTTTCTAAAAGACAAGAAAGGGTAAGCTTTCACCTACTATTCTTAGCAGGGCTGTCTTATTACAAAGACAGGCCTAAAAAACCCCTAAAGAATAGGCAAGGCAATAGAAAAATTCTTTGGCTTTGGAAATAGCTGTTAGAGTATAGAATCTATGAGTTTCTTTTACACCTAGAAGTCCTATCAGCAACCACACAAAACCCCCTCCCCATCTCAGAAGGCCTCTTTGCAAAGCCCTCAACTATTTAAGTGCTAGCAGTTTTGAAACTTTTTAACTCATAAGATTCCTAAAAACTGAAAATTACTGTCCTTTAGAAATCATATTTTCCTCATGTGCTCACAAAGGAATAGCTTCTGAGTTACATAGAATAACCCATTTAAGTGGTTAAGAATAACCCATTGGAATTGTGGTATATATTTACCCACTGAACTTTTTATGTGTTTGGTTTTTGGTTTATTTATTTATTTATTTATTTTTAATTTATCTTGCCTAAGAAACATGTTTTACAAGACTTCAAGACAAATGTTTACAGTTTCATGCAGTATTCCAAGGTTGCATTGCAGATGTTCCAACTGAAATTTAAACATAGATTGTGTCCATTTTTTTAATGGTGTTCATATGCAGTAATACAGTTTTCTTGTGACAAACCACATTAAACCAATGAAGGAAGTTGACAGATGCAAATTTTCTTGGCCCTTGATATTATTTACTAAAATAAAACATTTTTTATAATATATGAGATTGCTTGTTCACACAGTAGTAAGAACTAACAGATGACAGGGTTTAAAAAAGCATGAAGAAACAGTTTTTCCAAATAATTTCCTTCTGTTCTGTTAAGGAACACAAGAGCGTAGGTTTACATCAACCCATACTGTATTTTGTGCTCAAATTGCTTAAAAAAAACCACTTATATTTTGACTTATTCAAGGACCTTGTTTTCAGATACTACAGAAATGCAATATTCAGAACAGCACGCACATACTGGTTAGCTGCTATGACTGCTGTAGAACTAGGTTATTGTACTGCCAATTCTATGTACAATCTCTTGTTAAAATTGTATGAACAACTTAGTTCTTATGCTCAATTCTTTGAATTTTCCTAAGATTCTTAAAAATCTATGCAAGATTCTTAATAAGATAAACATTAACAAGTGATATTTTGCAGTATCTATCTTGATAAGAAATATTGTGCGGGTTTAAATCTATGCAATATCAAGAAACAGAAGGGTTTTCTTAATCTCCAAAAGGAAATAAATTTCAAAAATGAATAAATAAAATTACACTTTAGGCAAGAAGTATGTATCCTGTAGAAAACTTCAGAAAATAAAAAATACCATCTATAGTAATGATTTATCATTCTTGTGGTTGTAATAACATCAAAGTAGGAGGGGATGGTTTAAACCTTATTCATAATTTTTGAGCTCTTGGATTTGACAGCTGCAGTGTCATATATCTTGAGTTTGAAGAGTAACTTAAATGAAGGTTCCTTACAAAGACTTCACTGTATTTCAAAAATGAGTTGTATGTGTGAAATAAATTAGTACTCAAACAGTTATAAACCTACAGGTGACAGTTTACAAGAAAATAAAGCATATATCTCCTGTAGACAAACTATATATACTGACTTGCAATCTACCCTTAAATCCAGTAGGAGAAATTCAGTGCTGAATTTTTCCTCTTCATGCATTTCTGCAGTGCCTGGCACTCTGGAGAAAGCAATATAGATTGTGGTAGGAGGACTCTTCTCCCTCTTAGCAAATACACACCTGCAGGACTGACCAGATGCGGTCACCTATCCACACAAAGGCCCTGAGTCAGCATAATATGTTGGTACCTTCTCTCTTGAATGAGTTGCTTTGGCTTTGGGAGGACCTGAAGCAAAATGTGTTTGTATCAGCATGAAGCAGTAGTGCACATCTGCCTTCCACTGGGCAAATCCAGATGGTCTCCCACTCATTTGGTCCCACACACTTTGGAAGGCCATTGAGGAAGGCCTCAATAAGTAGGAATACATGCAAGAAGCCTTTCAGTAAGAAAAGCAATTCTCATTTTTATAGCATGAAAAAGTGCCTTGTGTGAATGCAATTACACAGTGGGCAATGACAGAGGGAGAAGGTGTATTTGCTGCATGTAAGTGTGACTTAACACATCCCTCTGAAACACAGGCATTTACCTTCTCTGGACACTAAAAACAGGAGGATAAACTTACACAAATAGGACTGGAAACCACCATAAATACTGCATCTGACAGTGAAAGAGGTATGCAGTTTGGAACTAATAAAGAGTGATCTGGTAGCTACTTACCCTGGTCAACATCAGAGCTGTGCAGGTTATTGACTTCCAAGCTAGTTGTGGAGGACCAGATGTGAGCATGTTTGGTTTCTAACATTCCGTCTGTTGCAACAGGAAAGCTGTGACTGGAAGAGGGTGTCACAGGTGGAGGTGGGGCAGAGCTGTTCCAGGCCAACTTCCTTCTCAGTTTCTAGGCTTGCAAGTCTACCTTGACACTCCTGTGTCAGTGCTCCTGTGTCAAGAGAAGGGTTGAGTCCCAGGCAGCTCAGTAAAAGGGGCTCCAGGACCCCCAACTTCTCCCCACTTATTTCTGGGAGGGGTCTTCGGGGCTGACTCCTCTCACAAAAAATAGGGCATAAATAGGGAGAAATTTTGCAAAAGATGAGTGTATCAGGTAAAGTATTAAAGGAAGTGGATCAATCTCTTGCTCTCTTTTGTCAACCCCAGACCCAGATCACCCACAGCAACAGGAAGAACGTGGGATCTAAGGATTTGTGATCTTTTTCCTTCTCTTTCTCTCTTTTCTGCCTTTATTCCTCTCCTCTCTCATTTTATCCTGGCAAGTGCAGCAATCATATTCTACCCCTTGCTCTGTACCTGAAGTTTGTTGTAGATCTAGGAGTTTGTTAAAGTTCTTTGTAAAAGTTGGGAACTTAGTAGTCAACACTTATTAGTCAACACCTCTATGGCTAAATAGGAGGTTAGTTGCTGGAATTAATTATACAATAAAGCATAAGAGTTCCCTGACATGGCAACCAGTGTCTTTCATCAGCCCAACAAGTATTTATAGCAAGCATGATGCCTGTTTCCAGGCCATGACACTAGTCTGCCAGGAAGATGGGAAGAGGTGGTTACTAGAGATGAAACATATTTTGGTTTGTTCCTTTTGAAGTTAGAGACACTGTGTATGAAGTCTCACTCAGAGGATTTACTGCAAACACTGTCTGGTGCCTCAATGGTACCTAAGGTCCTTTGGTAAACAACTAAGATCTAAAAGAACGTAGTAAATGGTAATAATTATCTCTTTTAAGAAAAATTACTTTAAATCCTTGTTAATTGTTATGAGAACATGAATCTAGGCTCCCTACTGTTAGTGTTATTATTTTGGCATTAACACGTCACATTAAGAAAAATAAGTTCCGCGCTCCAGGGGATTAGTGCCAGCTACGAAAGATTCAAAACACCTAGAGATGAATTCGAATAGCAGTAATGATAAAGTTGATCTTTCAAGCTGAAAGAAACCTGAGGTGCAACTAAATTTATACAGAAATAGTATCATCTTAAAAAGCCAAATAAGAATCATTACTGTAGACTAACACAACAGTGCCTCATGTCTCAGGAGACATAGAAACTTAAATGATGTAAATATTTTATTTACTATTCCACCCCGTCGGTTTCACAGAGCAGCCTTCATTACAAACCACTGACAAGAAGCAGAAGAAAAGTATGGTGGCTTACAAGCAAATTAGAAGGTATCATCTTAGTTAAACCTGACATGACTTCTAACTAAATTCTTACAAAGAATTTCCAGGACATTTTCCTCATTCAGTTGTTCATGAAAAGATTTTAAATTGGATGTGTAATAAAATTAAACTCCATCTTAAGAACTTTACTATGTGCAATACTGAAGAATTTAAAATTGGCATGTAAGAATACAAATGTGAATATTTTTATGGAGTTTATTAAGCAAAATTATTAAATATCACATTGCAAGAAAGGACTATCATTGTAATTAACACTTTCCATTTACTAAGAAATATAAATGCAATAGCTTTTTCCTCCTTCAATCACTGCAAATATGCCATATCTCTATATGGAAATAATTACATTTTTAATTCTACTGTTGCATTTCAGGTAAAGAAAAATAGAGTGTGTGATGCATAATGTACATTGCATATATGGAAAATCTAATCCTGCCCTCCCTGAATTTCTGGTATAACTAATGTTCAGTGTTGATGCTAGTGCCATAAAGAGCTGATGTTCCTCTCATGTGGAGTCTAATAGCATCAAAAGATGTTTAACTAATTTGGTCATCCATTCAGGAAAATGGGATGGGTAATCTTTTAAGCCTATGTGGAAAAATTTGCTTTTATTATTTTGAATCACACTGGTAGTCACTGAAGTATCTGTTTCATCATTTACATGACTGCCAATAGCCTCTTAGTCTTTCACTTGAGAAGGAAATTTAGCAGCATCAGATTTATCTGAGCCAGGAGAAACGCTATTTGAACTGTTCTCTGCAAGAGAAACATTTTCTAAACCTATTTTGAAAATACTTGAATCAAATGCCAACTGAGGTGAAAGGGAACCAGGGCAATGTGCAGCTTCAAAACATGAATGTTGTCCACATAAACATGTTTTGGAACACAGTACAATTTTGTAGCAAAAGTTATGTCAACAGAAGCAACAAAATCCTTAACATATGAGCTGCCTTGTGTTCACAGAGTCAAAGTTGCTGGAGGTAACTTAATTTGGTATTCAGTAGATGTAATAGATCTCAAAAGTAATGTTTTCTGCTTAACTTGTGTAAATAGGAAAGAAGCAAATCCATGGAAGTCAGATCTGTATCACCTTAATATTGCATATGTTGTTCTGTACAGACCAAGCTATTCCGTTTCTCAATGAGAGAGATAATGTGTCACTGACCACATAATAAAACCCCTCCAATTTTCTGTTTAATTATTGCATTAAAAATATTTGAATGAATTCTTTCAGAAATTAATTAATATGACTTGGATATGAAAAAGTGTGTTAACACTGGAATTACAATCTGTTTAGCTAGGACTGTTCTTATTTATTTTATTATTTTCTTCAGACAAAGTATACAAATACTTCTTTAACCAGCTAGTGTTACAGAGCATGGTAATACAGCTCACTTTAAATGATATAGTCTGTTGGGAAATCTCGTGACATGCTGAAATAGACTATATTGTGCTATGTTTATGTGTTATGATGGTTGGAGAATTCTTAACTGGGCTGTTGCTTAGTGCCATCTGAAAGAAAATGACAAATGTCAAATAGCTGTGTATATTAACTAGAAAAATGTATCCCAAAAATGCTGAAAAGGAAATTTGGTATTAAGGTATGTAGAAAACCCTCTAATGGGAGGCAAATGATTCACATACAAACATTTGGTTTGGAGAATGCAGTAAAACAGAAAAAGCAATTTGCCTAAAAATCCATGCCAGTGTCAAAACCTTTCTTCACTGAGTAAGAAAAGGGACAATGTGATACTTTCGCATTTGCTTAAAATACCAAGCCAGTCCTCCATCCCTTCTGTTTTCTTCTTTTTACCTTTTGCCTCACTTCTTTGCAGTTCATTTTGCATCTGAAATAGCATCAGCTACAGTGAGCAACAAAAATATGTCTCTTTAGGAAAAAAAAAAAATGACTTTTGGGTAAGGAAGACACAGAGTCACTGACCTAGTAATGCAATTTTTGTTGCTGCTCTTGGTTGGCATTCTCATAAGCTAAGTAGGGAAATATAATCCTGGTGAAACTACTACACAGTAGGTGTAAAGCTCAGCGGTAAACACAACCAGGAAGCTGCTTGCCTGTGAAAATTAAAAGATGCATTTAGCATATTTTCTAGAGATTTGTTTTAGGATGAGAGAGAGTGAGTACTTAGCTGAGAGAGGAATAATCAATCACAAAACTGTAGATCTAGGATCAGCTACTTGTGTAGAAATCTTTCAAAAAAAAGAAAAAAGTCAACAATAGCATGAAGAAAAGATAAATATCCTATTCAGGTGTATAAATAGGCAGTTAAGAAGGAAAAGCTGAAAGAATGGGGTTAGACTAAAGAAAAGACAAGGAGGGGCAGTGATTACAGCTTCAAATACAAAGGGCAGCTGCAAAGAACAGAACAATATTTTCTCTGTGCCTGTGAACAATAAATTACGGATTTAAAGCGCTGCAAGGCTGATTCACGCTAAACATTAAATAAGAGTTCTGGGGTACAGACATGCACAGGCAGAACATGTCTGGGGGTCATCATGAGCAGAACAAACTTTTCTCAGAAATCATTTGCCTTCAGTAGGGTCTGGAGGTGCACACCATGACTGATCTCAATTTTAGCTTCCGACAAATTCAGCTAGTAAGGACTCTGAAAGCTGAAGTGGGGAATGAGCACATCTTACAGAAGCTCTCCTAACACTAAAAGTGCCTAACAACATATCTCCAAAATTCATGATGGCCATATACTGAACTGCCTACAGAAAGGGAGTTATGTTTCTGAGATAGCAGGTCTAAAGGGAAACCCAAGGCTTCCTGAAAGATTAGAAAATTTTGAATGCACCCACAAGAAGTACAAAAATTCTCACAATTCAATCCTGTGACACCAAAGCCATAAAGGTCCCTTGACAGCTTCTGATGAGATTTCTCATTTTCCTTTAAATCACCTATAACACATCTGTCTGTGCTCTAAGCATTTCCACTCAGCAGAAACCCTAAATCATATATGACTAGAGCATAAAGGGATTGACAGATTTATATATCTTAAGGACAGAAAGAGACACTACTATAACCTAGTCTGATCCTCACCTACTGGAAGGAATCATAAACTTTGGAAAAAGCACATGCCATTAATATGACACCAAACTAAAAGGTACCTGCTACGTGATGTCATCAATAAATGCTTATTTAGAAGAATTCTACAACCTTAACAATCACAGTTTTAATATAGTTGTAGTTTAAAATTATTGAATGCAGATTGTTGTGCCTTGTGTAAAAAAAAGAATAAGGTATGTTGTTCTTCACTGTCTTTCATTGTGGGACACACCAAATCCCAAGTTCCTACATATTTTCTGAGATACATGGAAAATGATCTGCTGATCAACAATCTTTAGAACAAGCCTAAATGCACTCAACTTGCCTTCAGAAGATAAATACTAACATCAAATGAAACCCAGGCTATGCATTCTATGTACACACTCTCCCCACAAGTTCTTGGGTCAGCGGAAGGATCAGTTTGTGGTATTGCAGTCACCCACTTCTCCCCACCAACCTGCAAACATCCAATACTCATCCAGTAAATAGCCTCAGGTAGTTCAATAGAAGAAAAAACTTTAAAAAATGTTGGCAATCATTGTATTATTTTTATTTTTTAATAACTTTTTTATAAATAATAGAAAATCATAATCAAATCTCAACCTTTCTTATATCACATTCTTGTTGGGTCTTCTGTATGGAACCATTTCTTTCAATAGGCCATCATTCCAAAATATGCCATTGAATATGAGACAAGGCAGAAAAAAAATTAAAAGATTATTCCAGCCAAGTTTGCTGTATGAATCCCATTTCCTCATTGATAATTAAAATTATTGCTTTCACTTGCTGTCCATACAAGCATGCACTTTATATGAAATAGTGGTTAGCATCAATAATAATAATCCAGAGTTAGAAAAAATTAACTATATTTGGGAACAAAACAATTATGGTTCACAAAATGGGGAACATGACAGAAACAAACACATGGACTCATGTCCACATAAAATGGGATCCCTAGTGACTCCTCAGCTCCATTGAGACTAAATATTGTCATATGCTTTTTATCCATTCATGCTGATTTAAGCCTGGACCTTTAAAAAGCTCTCTTATGGGTAAAAAAGTCGGGTTTTTTATATACTATCTGCCATTATACTAGTCTGTTTCTTTCAGTAGGTTTTTTTTCATGTATTTTAGTATTTTTGCTTCCCCAGTCTAACAAACTCAAATAAAACCATGTTAGGACTGTCTGGTTATTTTAGAAAGGTGTGGCATTTGTCAGCATGCCTCCTGCTCAGCTGAAATTGCCTTTTTAACATTATTCACAGCCTTGCTTAGTGGGATGTTTGCATCTTTTTCCCCGGGTATGCAGGTATAGGTAATAAGTGAAATCAAGATATTCTTTGACATTTTCCATAGATTAAAGAATTAAAATAAAAAAGCAATAAAACTGTAATTTTCATTCAAGCATTCATTTTAAGGATATCTGATTCTCTATTCCTTCTTTAAGTGGACTACAGAAAAAGTTTCCACTGAAACAACTGCATTCTTTCTAAGACAATGAAGGTAAAGTTTCTCAAAGCAACTTACTGTTTTTAGGGACAGTATCTGCTAAGAGACAAAACACTAAAACTCGCAATAATGTACAAAAATTTTTTCAGTAATGAAGCACCAAAATTTTCGACATAATTTTAAAAAGGAAAATTACAACAACTTGCAAGAACTTACCAAGTGAATCATAAAACATGTAAAAGTGAATAAAGGCTTCTACTGACTTGAGTGTGTCCCAGCTTAATCATCAGGTGTTAAAACTGCAGGTTTCTAAAACCAGTACTGCAGGTAAATTTAAGAATATCTACACGACAACAAGTCACAGGTTAGAAGTTATAATACCCAAAAAGTTCCAGTTTCATACTAATTTCAAACAATATTTTGGCTTGACAAAGAAACCCACAATACCATTGTGTGCACATTCACATTTGAGACACTGTCAAAGAGGGAAGTGATTCTCCCTCTACTAATTAATTACAAAGGCTGTGTATGGCCATGAGGCTTCTCAGCTGGACATTTCCATTGTGTCAAAAATTAAGATGAGGCATATCTAGAGGTGGGTTGCTGTTTTAGTTTTTTGGGGTTTTTTGTACTGCATCTAAATCCAGATTTAAAAAGAACTTTCATAAAGGAAAGGTAGCACATTTCGACCCCAGGTGTCTCTGAAGGATTGCCACCACAAAAGAAATTGCTAGTGGAAGAAACAGACTGAAAGGTTGCAAAACGGACAGTGAAAATAGTAGACATTTGAATAAACGCCATTGTTTCAGTTAGTAGTGATCAAGTAAATTGTGCAGCATATTGGAAAAGATACATATTAATCAAAGTGCTTTGCTGAATTAGCAGTTGACTGCCATATGCTTGGCACCTTAGCACTGCAGGACAGGTGTGAAACTCAGTTAAATAAACACTAGTACTAGTTGGAAGCCATTTGTTCTCATTCCATGTAAATCAGCAACAAAGCATCCTACAGAGCAAAAAGAAAAAAAAATTGTTCCTTCCCCAAAAGGTGGGACAGTGCCTGAGGAGTGTCCAATTTATATTATGCTTGCATTATTATCAAGGTCTTAAATGAGCAATGACTAATGCAATCAAAAATATTATTATTTGAGTAACCTAATGCCAATGGATCAGAAACATCTGGTTGCAAAACTTTATCATCCTTAGAAAACATTAAATGCCTCAAGACCTTGCTCCCAGCAATTCCTGATCTTGAGCTGATAATACATTAAAATGATCCATCTCTGTCACATATGCATAAATACAGCTCTTTGTTTTCCCAGAAATATCACATACACACACAAAGCATCCCATATAAAACAAGCCCTTCATAATTTTGAAACTAAGACTCTAGGGCACAGTTCTTCTCCAAAGAGTAATGGTTTATAGATGTCTTAAGTCTTGTTATCCCTCAATTATTATTTTCCACCTAAAAGTCATAAGATTGGTTTTGATTTAGACTCATGACTGGGCACCACACTATCAATAAATGGGAGAGCAAATGACATCTTCTACCACACCTATAAACAGGTGTTATTCAGACTAAAATCTCAGTTATACCTATATGTATAGCTCTTTAGGGACACCGTACACCCACATTTGGAAGGGGTTGTGCTAGGGACTCAATCCTCAGCAATATTCTACAACTGAGATTCTTCCGCAGAAGCCGTGTTTCCAAATTCTTCAGGACTCACATCCAGGTGTCCAGTAATGGATTCACCAAGTATAGTCTAGGTTTTTTCTTCACTTTTGAAGTAGGTTGCTGAGAAAACTTCATTAAGCATCATTTATAAACAATCAACAGATATTCTGTACTTCAGTTTTCATAAAAATTTAAAATTCAAGTCACTAGTGGTTTTTTTTAATGTTAGCTGTGTGGGAATAAAGGAAAGGCCTCTTTTAATTAAATTTATTTTAAAAAATGATTGCAGGGTAGAATTATATAACTGTTTCTCTCTGTGGGGGAAGAAGGGCCGTTACCATGAGGACCATATATGAGCCTGCTCATCTCAACATCTTTATATGTGATCTGGGAAAAGAGATGGCTTGTGAAGATAGAAATTATTCAGGATCATCAAAATATAAGCTTATAGCAGTACCAGTGGGGCTGAGAGATAATACAGAGATAAAAGCAGGAGCAGGTTAAATTAAATATAGAAAAGTGCATATAGCACACATGGAAAAATAACATTGACATCTACAGTGACCTACTCTACTGATACTAATTAAAAAAGATATCTTGTCATCCTTGACCCCTTTGAAAATTCAAAGTTCCACTAAAGAAGGGCAAATAGAACATTTAGAATTGTTTTAAAAGAAATGACATTCACAAGTGTCAATTTACTACTGCTGAAGCCATGATATGCCTAATTCTGATCACCATGTACAAAGACTGTGCAAAAGAACTAGAGGAGAGATAGTAAACAGTAAAAATATGAAAGTGATCAGATGTGTGGAAAACTATATAGTTTGGTTTTGAAAAAAGTCCAGGAAAAAAAAAATTATATGTTAGAAGTTAATAAAGCATTGAATGATGTGGAGAAACTAAGCCAGGAATAATTTTTGATGTTTCTTCTGAGACAAGAGCATGTGAATGATCAATGAAATATCATCACACAGCAAGTTTAAAGCAAATTAACAGATTTTCTTTTCCATCAAAAAGAAGGGTAACTGCAATGCACACTCCTATGTAATGTGGAGGCCAAATACAAAAATGAGTTTAAAAAGAAATTGACAAATCCCCTGAAGACAAAGTAATCAATATTTTTCAAGTAGGATGTTTCAGACACACCCCACAATTAAAGAGAGTATTTTCTGATTATGAGAACTATATAGGGAATGTCCCAAGGAAATAAAACCTTTCCTTTTTCCATATCACAGATTTCCTAGTCTACAACTACACAGGATGCTGAATGAAAGAAATTCTGCTCTTTAGAAGCAAAGAAGATGGCTTTATACATTGCAAAAGTGTATATAGCTCATTATATTTTTTTCTCCCCTGCCCAGCTGAGGAGGGCAGTGATAGAACAGCTTTGGTGGGCACCTGGTAGCCAGCCTGGGTCAACCCATCACAGCTTACAACAATAGAATCACTGCCCCATACTTTTGGATGACTTAATCCAACAGATCAATTTTAGGCAGTTGAGTAGAAGCTTGAATATGCCCTGACTGGGATCTGGTTTGCACACACACACAAATTCACGTGATCCTGCAAATGCAGGAGGATTCTTGTATAAGTAAAATTTATAGGGGCATACAAAACTGAGACATAAATGCTAGGTTCCCCATAAAAAATGCAAATGAAACACTTGTGAAATGAGTGCTGCTATGGGTAGAACCATGAAAAACCCCATCCTTCCCGACTGTTTGCCTCAATTACATGAGAAGCTTCCCACAAACTTGAAAAGTAACATCATTTTGTATCTAGAAGTGAAAGGAATGTAAGACTTAAAATTGGCCCTTTTAAAGGCCGTCTTTTGCAGATATTGAAATAATTAGGAAAAAGGCAGGATCTGCATGGTGCAGTCCATCAGGAATAATCAATAAGCACCAATGTATCCAAAATCTGACCTACTCATACACCTACACTTATATTTTTGATGTAAGTATCTACAACACAAACAAAAAGCCAGCCATTGCAAACATTTCTAGGTATAAGACATGAACGAAAAATAGCTTTGGCAAAAAGCATTAATCACACCTTAAAACTTAGTATTCAAAAGGGAAAAAATAAAAGGAGGAAATAGATGAGTGAGGGGAAAAAAAATCTGACAGATTTGCAAAAGAAGATAGAATAGTAGGAACAATATACGTAAGTTGGGTTGCATGAATAGGCAGCAATCTATTGATTGAGAAACTAACCCTGGGCTTTCTCTATTGTCTCTACCCACTAACAGCAAGCAACTGGTTCTACAGCTGGGTCAGTAGAACTGCTGTTTGTCAGTACATCAATAGTTTACAGCTTTTCCACTCTGTACACGTGTGTATCATCAGCCAGTCCTCGGCTGAACTCTATGTTAACATGATAAGGGAGGTGGAAGGGTGGATTTCTGGAGAAATGGAGAGCTAGGAAAAAAGTCACAATTATTGTTTATAACCGCACATGCTCAAGAAAAACCCTATAGTAGTTTTAAAAGCTCTTTACTTTGCCTTTGAGATGGAAGTTACACAAACAGGTGTATAGTCTGAGCAGGTTTCCAAATTCATCTCACAAATGGATGTGTTGCTCACTCTGTTAAGAGTGCTCATTCTGCCCATGACAACACAACCATGAGCACTGAGGATGTGCTTTGGGCACCTGCTGGTACTCAGTAAGTCATCTGGAGAACACCATGACTTGACAGCTACCTCACTGAATCAGAACAGGTGATGCTCACAGACACCTTGGAAACCCCTAGCAATCCATTTTATTTATTTAGCTATTTATGCAGGGCTGGAGACACAGCTGGTATTTTTTTCCCATTGCCTACATTTTGAATGACTTTGTCTGGCCTAGACACACACACTGATGTTTCCAGCTAATATGTCACTTGAAATTTGTTTTCATTAGTGCAATTCACACCCAGGAAACTGCTGATTAGTGTATTCAAGCTGGGTGCACAATATACCATTTTCTCTTTCAGAGAGTAATGGATGAGAACATTGGAAAGGTTTGGTTTAATCCCTAAACTTCCCTATTAGCTAACCTTGTTCCTCTTATTCTCATGTATTCCCCTGTCAGCTAATATTAAATCTAATTGATATCTCTCCATAGGCATATGCCAGGATTCAAGGTGGCAGGGATATCAAGTTAAGATGAAATTCTCACAGTTCTCAAAATTACTGTGTAGCTGGATTAAAATTTCATTGCTCATGAACTGCACAGTTCATGAAATACACTTCTGTAATAATTCTATCTCAATGCAATGAGGTGGTAGATTCAGCTGAAAATATTTTACTAGAAGAGTCTTACGTTGGAACGCTGACTCTACAGTATCTGGATGCTCTACAGCACAATGCTGACTCCATGAAAAGCTTTGATATAAATAAGACAAATGATTTCCAGATGCCTTACAATTCCACAACCCCCTTGACTACAGAGCTAAGCAGCTTTGTCATTGAGCTTAATAAGCTCTCCAGTTACCAAGCTCCCATCTGGGCATATTCTGGGAAAGACAGAAATTCCTCCCAGTTTCCTATCTGTAGGCTAGAAATTCCAGTGGTGAAACACTGGGTTGATAACAACTCAGAAAAAAATCAATGATAACCTGGAATGTTAGTGATGTTAACAGTTAACAGCAATAAAATTTGCAGTATATAAATGGACACTCAGAGGAGTAAAAGGAAGCAACAATGTTTCTAGTAGTTACAGAGAATAGCTCGTTCAGTAAAGGAAAAAACAGTAGAAAATCTTGGTTATTCTCAGTCCACTAAGACTTTCGCTATTGACCTGAAGAACTACAAGATTTGATTGATTTCCTCTATGGAGAGGAAACAACAGGCATACATCTGCAATATACCTGCTTTGAAAGTTTCCAGATACACATAGATGGTAAGTCTTTGCAGGATCTAAACTTTGATAAATGACAAATATAACAGGGACCAAGGAAGGAGGGAAGTTCAACATCCTCCTCTTCACGCAATAGTTTTCACTGTGATTGCTGACTGGTATTTACCTGGAGTAGCATTAGAGAACCTATTTTGGCAGGTTATCTTTTCCTCTTGCAACGATGTTTGCTTTCACAGTTATTCCTTTCACATCTACTTTTCAAAACATAAGCAAAAAAGGAGAATTCTATCACTTAAGAAGGACCATCTAAATGCCTTGTCATTCTAAGGAAACAGCTTGGTATTAGTGGGCTGAAACAAGTGAAGTGACATAAAAGCATTTAAGTCATCAGATCATCTGATACCCAGCGTCAGAGAGAGAGGGAGCTGGGATTGTTTAACCTGGACACTCACAAGGGATCGTAGCAGTGTATATAAATACCTGATGGCGGATAGTAAAAAAAAAAAAAATGAAGCCAGACTCTCCTCTGTGGTGCCCTTGAGAAGACAAGGGCCTCTGAGCATAAATTGGAAAAAAAAACAAACAAAAAACCAAAAAACAAAAACCAAGAAAATACATTTAAATGTAAGAAAAATATTTGATTTACTGTGTAAGTGCGATTGGGCAATAGAATAGGCTGCCAAAGGGAGTGGAGTGTCCATGCTTTGAGGTATGCAAAACTCAACTGGACACAGTCCTAAGCAACCTGGCTTTGAACATATGAGGTGCACTAGAATACATCCTGGGCCCTTTCACCCTGTTATCCTATGTTTACTGAATCTGTGTAATGCACATTTTTCCTCAAAACAACCTAGATGAAAAATTCTTATATGATCTACCCAAAAAGACCCCAACTCCTTATAAGCAGAGAAAGAAGTTGTAGGGCAAAAAATAGAGAATACTTCCTATACTCTGTTGATAGTTCTGATTGGATTGAAACTTGAGTACATTAAATCCTTGTAAACACATTTTGTATATTTAGGTACTACAGGAGTGAGTGCTCCAGAGAGAAGTATGACATTTACAGTTACTTAAATTCCTTGCAGCGCAGGATTAAAATAGTCCAAATCTCAGACCAGGAGGTTGTGTAAGAACTAAAACTGTGAAGAGTAGCACCTGATTTACAGCTAAATTAAAGTAAGAGATTTTATCCAAATTGCACTTTAAAAGCTGCAAGAATAGTGCAAGTGTTCCAATTAGAATTCACGTGGGTCTATTAATGGTTTCTGCAAGTACAACATGCTTATGTAAAGTCTAGTCTGACACATCTTCAGTAAGATACAGAATAAAGAGACAACCTGCCTTCAAGAAGTCATTTTATTTGGTCCCTGGAAAGTTTTTCTATTAAGCAAAATATTTTCTACCCTCTGATTTTTGGCACTTACTTTTTATTTACATTGTGTGTACATTATCTTCCCGCAATTCCATTGCTGTATACAGTGTAGGAATAAAGAGCTCCCTAGGGCACAGAATTTGCTTCATATCCCACTATCTATCTTACTTGCACCTTAAATTTTATCAAAAATTTTTAAAAAATAAATCCAACTTTCCCAAGGAGCAACTTCTCCAAAAAACAGAACAACACACAAGTTCAGATAATCTTTTTTAATTAACTTTCAAGCATGAAAGTATTTTTAAAATTAGCTGTGAAGCCTCTGATCAATATGTACACTATATATAATTCATTGGTAAGTTGTCACATGACATAGGCATTGAACATATGAACCAAAGGATACTTATCACTCCCTATCAAACATTGACTTGACTAAACAGCATAGTTTAAACTCATGAGAAACCTACACTAATTTCACTTAAGTCCATGATCTTGGAGCAGTCAAGATGGAAGTACCAAGGGCAAGCTGGAAGCCATGGACAGCAAGCAGAATTGGGTTGCCTGTACAGCCTTTCTACTGACCCAGGCACACACCAACAGCAAAGGAATGGTCCAGCTGCTTTCTCATCTGATGTCCAGTGCCAGACAATCAAAAAAAAAAAAGCCAACCAAAAATCCTAGTTCTTCACTAAAGGGATCCCAGTGGGACTTGCTGAAAAGGCAGATAACACCTGTGGGCCTGAATATCACATGTCCCAAGGTATAAAAGTAACTATGCTCCTCCCTGATGCAGCACATCCATACCTGACAAACACAGCCAGCCACCAGTGTTTAATTAATATTTACTGAATGAGTAATGTCAAAATACTTGTTTGTTTAGTATCAGCAAAGATTGAAGTGTCACTTTTACAAATATTGCTCAATAACATTATTTTTAAAAATTTTCTTTTGATAAATCTGATTCATACCACATAAGTACATCTTTCAGCAGAAGCACAGATCAGTATTTTAAACATAAAAACTGGGATCCTAAAATGCTCACTTCTTCATAATAAGAAGGCATTAAATCAAATGATCTTTAACTTGAGATAATTCTGTGTTCATGAATTCTAATATGGCTCTTCAGGTTCAAAAATTAGGAGATTTTTACAGATGTTTAGATATTGATTTAAAGGTTTCACTTTAGTCAGTCAGTTTTCAGGTTTTGTCCATTTTCACTTGCCCTCTATAGCTTGCAATGATTATACTGAAGAAATGCAATTACACACAGTAGAGACTGAAAGCACAGCAGCACAATTACAGTCTTTTTTCAGCTAATATAGTCTTCTAATGTTAATAATTTATATACAAGAGAATTTTTAAGTTGTCATAGTAGTGTGCATATTATTTAAATTTTAAAGATGGGCTTACAGGAAGATTAACCTGTATAAGAAAAAAATTATGTAAGAGAATACATAAACATAATGTGAGAAATTTAGAGAAATCCTGCAAAACAGTCTTTAGGCCATCATAATTATCAGAACATGAAGAAAAAAGAGATCAGATAAACACATGGAAATGTTATTATATAAAGGGTTTAATGCAAGTCTAGGAAGGTCAAGTGTAATGTGGTAAAAGAGGCCTGACTAATGAAAACAAATCGAAGAAGGCTGAAAACAGTTCAGAAAGAGACATGAGGAAGACTTTTTTTTTCCCCCAGTATGATAAGCACCACCAAAAGCTACCCTTTGGATATTTTTTTCTGAGGATGGCCCTCAAATTTATAAGAATAAAATTGATTGATCTGGAAGGTGAAAATAAAACCTCCATTAACTCTTCAAGAATATTAATAGGGTAAAGTAAAATAAAGTTCCTTTCCTTTGATTGTTAAGTATGTAAAAATGGTCTGGCTAACATACAAGAGTATTTCAGAAATGCACTTGCTGTTCTGAAAGTTAAAAATAACTTTTTAGTTTCTGTGAATTACTCTGAACTGCAAAAGAAATAAAATCCCTCTTAAAAGAAAACAATAATAAAAAAAAAATTACCTAGCAGATATTTCAGGAAAACTCTTCACACTGTGATTACAAAAGACAATCATTAGAAATGTTGGTGCTAAAAATACTAATGCAGAACATGAAATAATATCTCATCATTATTAAATTGTCAGGCAGTTGCCTGGAGAGAAGCTTAAGAAAATGCAGAAGTAAATCCATTCTTTTCAATGACTATATTATCTTCTTTAAAGTAGTCTTGAAAACTTTGCTAAAAACCAACTCCATGCAGTTACAGACAAATTGATTTCTTAGTAATAATTGTGCTACCATACTTAACCCACAAGGACAGGGAGATCTAATGCTGTGTCTTGCACTGATGCATGTATCATTTGTTCCATACCAAACCTGATATTGAAGCAATTAGGTGTATTTGCTGTTCAAATGAATTAACTAAAGTTAATAAAGGGTGTTTAAATCTACAGTTGGATGGTTTGGATCTTTGCACTATAATCACTGACATTCCATTAATGCATGAGATTTTAAAAAAAAAAAAAAGTGAAAATTAAATTAATAGTCTCCATCCAAAATATTTCCTTTTGGATCATGACCTGAAGAACTGCATTTCTTACTAAGTATTCTGATTTTAGCCCAGATTTCTCTTTTCTTTCATATTGCATGTCTCAGTTATAATATTTATACTTTGCAGGCACAGATGTTAGTCACTAGTCATGCAAAATATGGACCTCAACATCTACTGCCTGAACAAAGGTGATAAAATGTGTCCTAAAAGCAACACGAAGAGTCAACTGTAAGATCAATTGATTGAGCCACAATCATTCAAGCACTGTTGAAATTTGTTTGCCTAAATTTATCAGAGAATCAGACCCACTGTCATCATGCTTATAGTGTCATATAGAAATGTTTACTAAATTGTAGAATTACCATCATTTTAGAAAAAGACAGGAGAATGTAGTGTAAATGCTTGTCAGCCCAGAGAGAAAAGCCTTTGCAGTCTTCATATGTATTTTATTTTACTGTCAGTGGTTTGGTGGTTTTTTTTTTTTCCATGAGAGGTGTTATCGCATACAAGAACTTTGCAGCTGATACTTCTAGAAATACCTTGTCCATTGAAGACAGAACTGGCTGTACTCTAGACAGCTACATGTTGCAGCTGAGATGGAAATCCATAGCCAGAAACAGATTGCATGAGCAGAAAAACACTTGGACAGGCACTCAGAAAGTTGTCACAAAATAGGCACCTGTGAAGAAACAAACTCTGAAAAAGGAAAAAGTGGCTTCTGGTCTGGTCTGAAAACAGCTTTAATACTGGCAAAAAAGGACAAAAAAAAGCTAAAGAAAAATGTCGTCTTCATTGTGAAGCATGAGAGAATCCTTCAGTCAAAAACGATATCACGGAAATGTGACAATTTATATTTAGTCTAATTATTCATTTATTAGTTACGCAATTAGCCATGAGAAGCATAAGACAGGAGTTCATGTTGAAGATACACTGAAGGCAGGAAAACTTTTCATGGCTAAGCAGTAGCTGCTCCCAGCAATAGCATAACTCTATTTTCAAATATACTAAAATCAGTTCCCATTATACCATTAAGTGGTCTGGTCAGACTTGGCATTAACATTTTGCAGTTTTTCAGTTTTCATTTTCCCAGAAGCACTGAATCTTACATCGTGACATAGAATGTTTCCCATTCATGTCAGCGACAGCATCTTATTTGAGCCTAATTTTCCCAAATTACATGTTTTCAAGAGGATAACTACTAATCAGGTAGAAGATAATGCACTCAAAGTCAAAAATTATTGTTATTTACATTTTACTTCTATTAAAAGTCAGTATACCTACACAGAAACATATGTTATAAAAAAACAGGAAGGCTTTTTTCACTTCTCAGATTTCTATGATGACAGATGGAGTGTGAATTTTTTTTTATTTTGGCCAGCTCTTTTAAGTCTTCACTATGATGATCTTGAAGGGCTTCGTGCGTCATATAAAGGACACCACATGCTGCTATTTTTACGGCTCAAAAGGCAGTTTTTTGAAAAGAAAATTGACCTTTTTTAACTTTCATTACTTTCACTCAAATTTCTTTACTGATTTTCCCTTTTTCTTACTTTTTCTGTTCATTACCCTTGGTTTTCAAAAGCTGATAATATTTCTAATCATCAGTCTCTCCTTCCTCCACTTTTTCTCACTTTTTCTCAGTTCGTGTGCTAATTGCTTAGGTTTTTCACCCTCGGCCTCCATTAACACTCACTCCCTTCCAAGCTTTTTGTCACAGCCTTTCAATTTTCCCAGTTTTCACAACTAATTCATATTTTCCTCTGCTCACTCATCTCACCCTTCTTATCTGTCCCATCCCTGTCACTAGTCCTCCCTCTCTCCTACGTATTCAGTAACTGATCCCAAAATAGTTGCCCCTCAGACGAGTTCTCCTTATGGAACAGAAAGCACTGAGGAAACAGAGTCTGAGGGGAAACAGTGACTACTGAAGCCGTTGTCAGAGCCTGGCATCAAAAATCACCTCTTTGAGTCCTGGTTACCTTGAACACTAAAACAAGAGCTTTATTGCCTTTCTTCTTCATTTCTCTCCCATTTTCTGTTTTCACCTTGTCTCTCCATACATTCAAAGAACAAAAGTCCAACCCTCTCTTGCATGGAAACCAAGAGGTGATTACATAAACTATTAGCACTATTTCTTCTCACCTGAAGGCATGCAGGACTGGAAGACCTTGTTGCATCCTGTGATTGAGAATTGCACTTCCTTTACTGAGAGTATTATGGAAATTCCTTCTTCGAAGCCAGGTCACTCCTCATCCCTGACCCTATTTTGACATTAAGGAGGTTTTTGTTTTGAAGTTGCACTGCTTAAAATTCACAGAAAATTAACAACATGTTAAGGCTAACATTTAGTTTTAAAATAACCACTTAATAAAAGTCAGCATTCAGCTCCTGAGGGATATTGTTCAATCACAGTCTTAACCTACCTTCTACCCCAGTTAAAGAAGCAGCCAAAGGACAGTATCGGTAAGGACTATACACTTCTCTCAGGTCTTGTTGTTACAACATGTAAGAGTGAGAGATTGCACTCATGGCAGAGTTTTTCTGCTTCATTTCCCTTTATTTTACGTACCACTGTAAATCTGGAATAAGTAATTCCAAATTTGCAGTAATTTGAGAAAAACAAGCTATTGATAATCCGCTAATCTTTGTACCTTGCCCACAGACATTTTGTAAATCTTCCAGGAACACATATGTAAGCAAAACTTCAGAGTAAATAGGAGTATTTCTTCTGTTGTAGAGTGTTTATAATATTAGGGTAGGTCCTGGCATTAAGAATTAGAAACAAAGGTCAGCAAAACATATACACATGGTGGTGGTTGTTACTGTTTGTTTATCTTTTTGAGAAAGAATGCCTATTTCTGCTAGCCACAGACAAGTCTGAAATGTAGGAGAATTCAGATTTCCATTTTGTCGCATTTTGTTCTATTTTGCCTTTCCGCATGGTAGTCAGCAATGAGACAGGGACATAATACTAGAGACAGAAGGCATTTCTTTTAATACTTCAACCTTAAGCAGATGTAGCCAATTCAAAGAACAACAAAACCCACAAAAATACCCAAAACCCACCACATACTTCTAAGGCCTCAAATAATAGTAGATTTCACCTCAGGCTTAAGACTTCGACTTAAACCCATAGTCTCACAGCTTTTAAGGCAGAATCAGCTTGAATGCATCTGGCAGCACAGGCAGAGCAAATTTGATTCTGTCCTCAAAACCCTGTGCAGAGATGCCTTTGGGCATCCCCATAGGAGTAATCAGGAGCACAATTTGGCTTCGTATGTCTTAATTCATTCTTTAATCATTGTTTGACTTGTCACTCAGGGGTTTCTGCCAGGTTGTTCCCAAAATGCTCATGTATTTGGAAGCATGGCAGTAAGCGAGATAAATTTCTTAGTACTTTAATTTCTCAACCCCTGAATACACATTACTTCAGGACCAACCCCACTAGTGCCCAGAGTTCCATTGATTTCTCAAAGACAATCAAATAACTTCAGATAGGCCTCTGTCTGAAAAAGCTGAAGCTATACTTTTCCAAATCACCTTTTGGTAGCCTCATACACAGCAGCTTTCAGGATTATGATATATCCATTAAAGGAGATTTTCCCTCTGAAGTCTCTAGAAACATTCAGTGCTCAACAAAATACTTGAGTTCGTTTCAAGATATTAGCCTTTAAATACTAGTTAGTCTCACTCATAAAGTGTTGTAGTAAAGCATTTATTTTTTATTTTCTCAGATTTTTTCCTAGGGTTTTTATTTTTATTTTCTTCTATTTTCATACTGTCCATTTATCTCACAGAGCTCTTCTTCTGAATATACAGATATAAGCTTCCCTTTTAGCTGGATAGAAGAATACTATAGTCACACTTTACTGCTGCATGGCTAAACTGTAGGCTTTGAGAAGAACATGCATTTATTCTTTACTGAAAATATATCAATAGATGTGAGATACATCTTTTGTACTAATACAAATTTATTTACTTATGCTGTGGTACTCCACAGAATTAGAGGCATGATTTAGTACCTACAAAATTCAATGCAAAGCCTCTTACTGATTTTGGTGGATTTTGGCTCATATCTAAATGGATGTTGGCAAAATAGCCAGGTCCTGTCCCTCTTCAGAAAGCAATGATGGAGTAAAAAGAAGAGAGAAAGA
Source organism: Dasyornis broadbenti (assembly GCA_013397935.1). NCBI lineage: Eukaryota > Metazoa > Chordata > Aves > Passeriformes > Dasyornithidae > Dasyornis > Dasyornis broadbenti. The sequence goes on from VZRN01002263.1 coordinate 1,652,057, forward strand.
GGGGGAAGAATTAACAAACAAACAAACCAATCAACCAAAAAACAAACAAAAAAATAAACTAAACAAAAAACCAAACAAAAACTTAAAAAAACCCCCCAAACAAAAACAACAACAAAAACCCACAAAAAACAGAAAAAAAAAAAAAATTACAGATCAGTTTCCTGCAAAAAGAACACTACAAAAATACTTGACAAATGGAAACAATGCCTAGCAAAAAGGAATAAGTAGGAGATTCACTAGAAATTTATTTTATTTCTGAAAGTTAATGCCTGAACTTTCATGCAACATTTATCTTGTGTTTATTTGCAAAATCAGTGCTTTGCCATTGCTTAGGTTGTGTGACTGGCCTGCCAACTAACACAGCTGTGCTACTGCTCAGTGAATGAGCTACTTTCCTGGCAGGAGAATCACTGAAAAATAAAAATTAGTATGAAAATTTCTGAAACAGATTCTTGAACGTTTCTATGAACATAATTATTTGGATAATAAATAAGATATGTGGGTCTTTTAATGATTATTTCTTTTGTTTCAGTTACAAAGTAATAAATGTTTTCTTTTATGCTCAACCACTTCAAACCAGTACTAATTAAAATATCAGTAGGATAATCTATATATTTCTTCAAAGTTCCCATTTCCATGTCTTTCCACATTGATGAACAAAGAAAGCACTAAAATTTGCATTTAACCTCAAATCTCTGAGAACAAACCCTTTCAACACTGAATTTATGCTCAAAAGGGAGCTGATGTTAAATACTGCATGACTACTTATGAGAAGCCTCCACAGCATTTCTGATATTAATGTGCTCACTGAAATATATTTATACCTGGTGGCAAAGTTTTGATTTTCAGAAATATTGCTTGGAAAAAAAAGAAAAATATCACTCTTCTGAATGATCACAAATAAAAAGGATCATGAAAACAGAAAAGTTAATTATCTGGTTTTATTTGCAATATTCATTCTACTTCTGTGTAAGGATTTTATTCAGCAATTCCTAGCTCAGATTTCATGATAGACAGTAAGAATGAAAGCAGTTCCACACATAAATGAAGTAATAAAAAGCAATCATAAAGGCTACTCAGACAATTATAAGCCCTCTAGAAGAAACTATAACATGTATTAAATAATATGACTCAACAAGATGCAGAATCCTTGGGATTAAAAACAACTAACAACTTCATGCATAATGTACAGAAAGCTCTCCGAATTTCCAGTGTTATTTAACTTGCTTTATTTTTTTTCATTAAGTCTAATTGAATAATATTTTATGGGAAATTTACAGAGATTTCAGTGTAATAAGTAATCAGATGCCAGTACAAGCCACACCAGGAGAGGCTCCTGCACCCTGCTCTCCTAAATTGATGCAAGTTACCCAGACAGACCTTTTTCAGTGAATAAAGTGTAAATCATACCTTGTCTTTTCCCTTGAGTCTATCAACCATCCTAGTAACAGGGGAGATGCGTTATCCCATGGTAATAGACCAAAAGCACACCAAATTTTCCTTGGAATTAGATGATCAAACAGCATTTATTTTTTTGAAGCCACAATGACAAGGGTATTTCAGTGCAGAATAAAAGTTGGCCAACCTCAAGTCACCTTCTTCAGCACAGAAATGGACTCATTTTAGTAGAGGAGACTGATAGCATACATAAAACACACATATTCTACCAAGACTTTGTGAAAAATTCACTTAATAAATTAGTTAACATTACTTACTAAAACAAAACAAAACAAAAAAAATCTTTCTCATACTCCAAAGTATTTATCACGCTTTCAGATCTGCTCCTTTTGATTTTAATCCAGAAGCAGTTCCCTTTCCTAGAATCAGGACAACTTTAACAGCAAGAGAAGGGAAAAAAAAACCCTATCCTTGTTTGACTTACCCATTTGTGTCCTGTCAAGAGGAATTCTATCGATCCTATTATGTTGTTGCCATGTCACACACTATATGACAGTCTTTAATGTTATCTGAATATAACTTGACAGGTTGAGCCATTGCAAGGCAGCAAATAAATATTTTTAAACCCCAACAGTCTGCTATTGTTCCCAGTATGTCAGCAAACAGCACTGCTGGGAGCAGCACTGCCAGACAGCCCGGAAGGGGTGTTACCTGAGGATGGAGATCTGCTCCTGAGCACATGGAAGAGCTGACCTGTGTGCTGAACTCATCTGTTCTTCCCACAAAGTAACTACAGTGCAAGTCATGGCGGAAAGAGCTTCTGAATCCTGCTCTGCCAAAGAGACCTTCTTCAGGAAAAAAAGCGTAAATCAGAACTTCCTCTTTCCCTTGGGACTGCCAACAACAGTGCTAGTGTCAGGGAAGATGTATTTTCTTTGTTCTGCTAACAGAACAAAAGCACACACTCTTTCCAAGGAGGCCACTGTGTTTCTGTCAGGTGCCTTCTCTCCCATGAGACTGACCTTCAGAGTCTTTGGAGCAAAGGCTGAATTGTCAAGCAACAATCTGAATCTGAGCAACAATAAAGCTACTGTGAGGGCATACTGTGTAGCATTTTCAGCTGATAGAAACCCACATTGCACATTGAGGCAGATATGCCAGTTTTATGCCACTGTATGTATGAATATATTTACAGTGTTGGTAAAGGAAAAATAGTTTGTATATACTTCTTGAGCAGTATGTGCATGCTCCCTCAGCCTATACGTGACAGTCTTGAACAGTCTGTACTGTAAGTGTTCACATCATTGTTATAAACATTTAAGTTAAAAGATTACTATTCAACTGAAATCACAGGAAAATCTAGACAGATGTACATTAGATTCTGCCTTGGATTTTCTTGGAGAATTTTGGTGACGTCCCTTTCCCAAAGACATTGCAGTAACAGCAGAGCTCTTCAGTAAGCACTTTACTAAGATGCTTCTCTAAGTAAAAATCTAAACACTGTCACATAAGAAAGTAGGTAGCTGCTACAGTGCCCTTCTGGCATCACTAAAGATGCAGATCATATATAAAATTGCATTAAGTCAGGATAGAAAGACCAGACTGGTTGATGGGCAAGAAACACATGAAAAAAGCCCTTCTGATGCATTTCTGGGAGAAGAATCTCTTCTCCCAGTTTAACAAAGAAGGATTAACCAACTGAATCTCCATCCCTGACCACACACTACAGTGTCTTTCATTATTCCTTTCCTACACTTCAGCAGCAGTAAAAAATCTCATCCCAGAGGAAGAACAAGTACATACATTCTGTACTAGAGATCTTTTGCTTTCTACTGCTGCAGCACTTACAATAATAGCCACACTCAAAAAAATCCACAATAACATCTTGACTGATCATGAGCGAAGACTAACACCAAAGCCTCTTCCTCTGCCTCCTTGTTCCTTACTGAACAAGCCACAGGTACTTGGTGAGATCACTGGCATCAAGTGGCAGTCCTTCCCCTGAGGACTCTTGTGAAACACTCAGTGAGGTTTCTGCCAGGGACTTCTTTAGTGTATTGCTTTCTCAGTATGGTGGTGCTGTTGGAAGAGTCTCACTCTGCCTCAGATTTCTCCCTAATAACCACAAAATAGGATTACTTAAATGGTGCTCATATCTACTTCACTGACAACATTTGAATCCTCAGTGTGCCACAGCTATGTCACTTGACCTGTTAAGAGGTATAAAAGGTTAAGTGGTATAAAAGGGCTCCCGCAGAAAAACTGCTTCTATGGAACAGTGTAGTGATACTCTAATATCCATAGTTCTTTTAAGATATGCATTTATAATGTCTTCTCGGCAAATGGTGCTGCCTCTTTCTCACGGTTGTTTTAGCTGATGATGTGAATTCAGCCTCCCATGTTTCCTGGCCCACCTTACAGCTGCTCCACCAAGGTCGTGTTCTCAAAGCAACATACAAAGCAGTAGAAATTTGAAACACCCAAAACTGTAATGTAAAGTAAGCTGTATTATGTCATTATTTTAATTATGGCAGAAAGGAAACATGTCTCAAGAAAGTGGGGACATATATAAAGCCTGCATTCTTGTGACCTTTGCAGGCAATATATCTGCCTTAGGCTACATGTGACCAACTTCTTTCCTCTTCAGTGGGGGTTGGAAACAAAATCATAGATCATACATGGAATTAATTTCTGTTCTTTCCAGCATGTAACAGTTTAGGTGCCTACTGTCTCTCCTTATCTAAACTTTGTATTTCCTACAGCTCCTGTTTCCAGTGTGGGCTGCACCAGGGGCCATTCATTCGTATGCACCAGTGATTCTAGATACCGTGCCTGTTACCAAACTTAATTTCACTCCACATGGAAGTGACTCCATCTCCAGGAGGAATTATATTCAGGCCCTTTGCAGAAGGAAAATGAGAATGATGACTGCCCTGATGAAGGTGTCCAGCAGACATGGAAGAAGCAAACTCCATAAAATGCTCAGGTGCAGTTCAAGGTCAGTCACTACCAGATGCTTTCTAGACTGACAGCATTAGCAAAACTTTGTGGTAAGAGAAACTACTCTCCAGAGGCCAGTTCCCACATTAGTAGTGTCCTAATGAGGTACTACAGCAACCAACACCAGGATAAGCAATTCCTCGCTTTCCTCCCTGCACCTGCTTCGCCTTCCTGCAGCTCTGACCAGCTGTGCTTCTGGGGTTGCATTTTTTTCCCGCAGGACTACCATCATCAAACACCAACTCTGTTCACTCTTCCTCGTTCAGAAGGCACTCACCTCTGTTCCTGACCTTCATCCTGCAAAAGCTTCACAGCTAGTTCTTTCCCATGAGAACCAGAACTATCTTTCCCCTCTCTCCGACTCTAAAGAAGTCCACTGAGGGAACTTACTTCAAAGCAGCCTGCTGCCTCAGCCCATGTCCAGAGCTAGATGTAGGGCAAATTTGCTTTAGCTTATCCTAGAGTTATCATTCAGATCTTTTCTCTGACACTGGGGTTTAAAGATTCTTTTTTCATCTCACAGAATAAATGTGGAGGGCTTTTTGCAGTGAAATAAATCAATAAATAATTACCACTTCATATAGCAGGGCACCATGAACCACTAGCACAGCTACTCGGATGAGACAGATAAGTACCAATGATGTTGGAAGAATCCTGCCTTGATAGCCCTCAGCCTTCTAAATATCTGTCATCAATGAGCAAGAACCATCTGTCTAGTGCTTCAAGCCAATTCACACAGAATAAGGGCACCTTGCAAAGAAATAAATGTTCATCCAAGGAAAGAGATGCAAAAAAAATGGCAAAACAAGAATTATATTTACATAGAAAAATGCTATGTCAACAAAAAAGGCTAGTCAACCTCAAAAGCTGTCTTCAGGCCCTGACTTGTTAGTTTTCTATACAAAAAAGCTCATACTCCCATACATTGGTCAGAGAGCACTTTAACTCAAAAAATTTCTAAAATCTTGGGACTGAGGCTGAACCTTTCACCTGCAGAGTATTTGGAATTCATTCATTTACTGCAGGACATTAGAGGTTGATCAGGACAAATCCTTCAAGTTGCCATCGCCAGGTACATGTCCAGTATCATAAAACATGATAGTTCCAGTGTCAAATCAAAACAGAGAAATTTATAAAATAAATAAGATTAAAGCATGAAAGCACAAAGGAAACCATAACTACTCCCACACTAAAGACAGGATCCACAACAACATTCCTCACTGAAGACTGTAGGACCTACTCTTAAAAAATATTTGCAGACAGAAGTTCAACAGCTTGCCTGTTCAAAGCACATGAGTTTTGGCTTTCCTTTCTATCAGGTAGCTTGGCCTAGTATTTAAACTAAAACTCCTTTACTGCAAGTACTTGAATCTACACTACAGATTATTTCCCTCCCCTTTGTATTTCCTCTTACATACTAAAGTACGCTCTTTTCTCCTTAACTTCTCTTTTTACCCGGAAAACTCATTTCTTCACAGTTCTCACAATTCTCACAATTCTCCTTGTCTGTCTCTCAGGTTTCTCCAAACGTACTTTTCACAAGTTGCAGAATATGGTGGCTCAGTCCAGGCACTGCAGGCACAGCCAGCAGTGAGGTGTCTGAATGCACTCTGAACAGACACACACAGTGCACATATAGATTCACACACCTGGCCACACAGATACAGGAACATTGAGCACAGCACTCACACAAACAAAAAGAGCACAAATGGCTTCATCTTGTTCCCTTATATGGGTGAAATCCCCTTAACAGAAAATAGATATATTTATAGACACATATATATAAAATATGGATCTCTTCAGCAACTGGCCTTAGACATTCAGCCTGTCTAGTTCCCATGTCCTTAATCCCTTGGCCTCCCAGCTGCCTCACTCACAGACAGAAACATATGCACCCACATGTCTCTGGCTGCTGATCCAGGTTTATGTCCTTTCCTGAAGGCCAGGGTGACAGGTCAGGGTGACAGACCCCAGAGGCCATGCTCCCTTCAACTGCTGGCTTGGACATCCTGGTCCCTCCCGTAGTCAGTTCACAGACCACTGGAGTTTCTCCAGACTCATGACCTAAACCAAATTAGCTCACAAAATATTCTCCAGAATGTGAGCTGACTGCATATGCATGGCTCTATCATCTGTACACATGAAAGCAAAATACTTAAAATACAGAAGAGAGTACAGGAGAGTAGCTCTTAAATGCTCCATTTCAGGTGTTGAACTCCATCAGTGTGGGACATTTCAAATGGGACACTCATATTCCATGTGTCAATTCAGGTGCCCCTTCTAAGAAAAAGCAATTACGTCTTACATGGAGTTTTGATCCAAAACCTCTTAAAGCAGGGAGAATTGATGGAAATTCCACTTGCTTAAATGAAACTCTCACTGAAGGGGGTAAAAAAGGGAAGGACTGGAAAGAATTGAGGGTGAACATGGAACTTACATGTTCATCTTGCTAATTATTTTATATACTACTTCTCTGCTTCCATAATTTGACAATCTCTGTCTGTGAACAGAGATTGAACAAAATAATTGAAAAGGGAAACTTAGCAACATGGCAACAGATATTTCTTCAGAAACTGTCAGTTATATGATGAAAAAGCAACTTTTGAGCCATTTTTAAGTTAGCTTGGTTTGTGTAGAATCAGATGTTATCAGAGGCATTGATTAGAAGATAGTGCCATTCAGAATATTTTAAAAGAATCTATAAATTATCAGATACATTTTATTTAGATACTTAACTCTTTAGAATTAAAAATAAACCCTAAGGCTAAAAATTCTGTATCATTGTTGCATGTATGGACCTAGCTGACAATGAGCACAGTCCATTCTATCGTATAATTCTTCTTGTATATAATGATGTATAATCAGCTTAAAGATATTTATTAATATCCTTCACTTTACAAGGACTTCTAAATAGGACACCCATCATGATTTTTCTTGTGTTAAAGCAGAGTTCACCCAATTAGTGGTACTAGGAGAGGCACATCTGATTCAGAGTTAGTGTCATCCACCCACCCACCACACCTTCCTTGTTTCCTCCCTAAAAGAATTTATAAAAACACAAAATTTTTACAATTAACAGTGAAAAGGGTGAGTATTTAGCACTTTGCTCATCTGAGGCTAAGTGAAAAATGTGTATTTCTCATGCTTTTGTAATTTACAGATGTTTAAATAAAAGTCTATCATTATTCTGCATTTTTCTTTTGAGAAGACTGGGAACTTTTACTTTCATTAAGATAATTAACATATTTCTATGTGGTTCAGGAATATATTAAAACGCAACAAAGAAGAAAAAAGTATTTTCTGTAGTTGTTTAAATGTTAAAACACAAAATCAGCCACAATTCTGCTTGGTTTTTGGCCAGAAAAATCTAGCATCTGGAGTGTAAACTAGGAGGATCCCATGAGACATAAATGGATCCAAATATGATCAGACATTCTGGTAACCAAATAATATATATCAGAATACAGGCAGTTATTTCAATCTACCTTACTGCATAAACAAAGGTCTCCATGTCACAGGACTGGCAGTGAGATATTCCCCGAACTTTACTGAGGGAGAGAGAGAGGCTTATTTCACCCCATGTTCTAGGTAACATGGATAAAGTTATTTGTATAATACACTCTTATTAAAGCACACAGGAGAGAGGAGCAGAGGACAGTGAGAGCATCTCATTATCTAAACTACTGTCTGTATCAACATCCTGTCACTACCATATTTTTGTATCTTTTCTTCCACACAGTCACTTCTTCAGGCAAATAAAAAAGATCAAGGACACAGGGTAAGGTGAAAAAGGCATGTTCAGAAAGCTGGTGTTAAAAATAATAAAAAGGGATGATATGGCAAATAGAAATCTCTCACCTCTCAAAAACAACTGAATGATGTTAGAATGAGAGTAGGGCGTGATGTGCTCTCTCAGCAGACTTTCATATATCTCCAGTCACGAAGTATTCACTGACCCATGAACACAGCTTGCTGGTTTATGGCTTATGCCATCAGCAACCTAGCTAAGAAAATCCATTCTCCTCCAAGTTCTGTGAATAATTTTTTTCAATAGAAAAAAAATAGTTTTAAGAATCATGTATGTATTTTTATAAAAAGTGGTTTTGTACATTCACAATGGAAGACCGAAGAGTATTGTAGCTTAGTTTAATAGCAATAGAAACAAGCTTTCCAAAGCTGTTGCCTCTGAAAAATAAGACATTAGCCACTAAACAAATTATCTTCTTATATTTCCTGCATGCACACTGGGATCCCTCAGCCAAGAGACGAGATGCAGGTAGAGATTTAAAAGTCAATTTCCAGCCAAGCACTGTTGTTAAAGGAGATGAATTTTCTTTCCAGACATGCAAGTTTGATATAATACATGGCTAAAGCTGTAATGAAAGCAACAGAGCTGCTGCTGACATAATCACCTGAAGAATTTGACAAAGATGATGACAGGTCAGATCTTTTGGGCCTAGATTACACTCAATGGATGACCAATTGTTATTATTTAATGGCCAGAGTACTGAAATTGTGTTTCAGGCACAGCCAAAAGGAAGATTTGACATAATACTTTGCATTTGAAACCATTTGGAAGTTTAGAGAAAAATTATTTCATTACGTTTTCAAGTTTTTACGTTGAAGTGGAGCACTAAGTGCACACCCAAGAGACACATCTAAAAATTTCAGAGAGGAGAGTTATATGTTCTCTCTACTTTATGAACATCTGGTTAGATGATTCCTTTGGAGAGTGGGCTACAAATGCCCTCTGTGCACCTTCAGAGCTTTTCCCCAAACTCTGAAATGTCATCTGTTCTGGTGAACTTGTCTTCATTTTTCAACAGTTTCACTTTATGGCATCTATCTAAGTAATCTTCAGATAGGATCTGGAACTCAGATGACCCTGGCCTCACAGATGATCATTCTCATGTTATATCCTGAAGTATAAGGATATAATTACTAACACAGAAGATCTTCAGCAGGAAAGAACAGGAGAAATCCATTCAAAGTTCTCTTTCTTAATTTTTATCCATCTTCTTAGATCTGGAAGAATTAGTAAATTCAGTGACTACGAGCTTCTGAAAAGGATCAGAGAGCTCCTCCAACTGTTTTTATAAATGCTGCTATGTCCCCAATGAATCCAGAGAAATAATTTGGATATGTTTCAACAAATGTTGTGGAACCACTTTTTAAATTAAAGGTCCTAAAGTATTCACGCAATTTTGCAACGGTCTCAAAAGTTTTGTATTGACTAAAACTGCTGAATAAAGCTATTCACTTGGAAGACAATACAGAATATCATGAATCAGGCAAAAAAAAAAAAAAAAAATGCTACCAGGAGATATCAGGAGTAAAAGAGAAGGTATCAGGAAGCTTATAAAAAATGAAATTAAGAACTGAGTAGATGAATTTCAAAAGTATTAAATTGTATAATCTGAAAGCCATGCATAATACTCAAAAAAAAAAAAAAAGAAAAAAAAAAACCCCAAACAAAAAAAAAACCAAAAAAAAAAAAAAACAAAAAAACAAAAAAAAAAAAAAAAAAAAAAACCAAAAAAATATTTTTTTAAAAAAAAAAAAAAAAAAAAAAACCAAAAAAAACCAAAACAAAAAACCAAAACCCCACCAAGCACTAAAACCCACCAGTCCAGAGTCAGGAGGAAAAAAAATAAAAGATGACAGAAGACAAAACCCAAAGGGAAGAAGGGGAGTCTAAGATAACAGAAGAGTATGAAACACAAAAGGGAATAGTTTGACTTTGAAACAAAATCATGTTCTCAGGTGATCCATGGTTTCAGGTCATCCAATCTCCCAGGGTAAAGTAAATGGTTGCAATTGGTAGACCGTATCAAAGCGAAGTATTTAAAAAGAAAAACCTAAGTGAAAAATCACTGTAAAACATGGCGAAAGACTTAGATTTTACTTTTGACTTTTTCATGCCTTTAAGGGGGTGATTGAAAAGACTTGTGACAGAAAGCATTTAGGAATACTTAACTTTTCAGTACTGCATGATGTCAATATCACTGCTATGTAGTACTATAACCAGAGAGAGCCATATTACACCAACTGCTCGGCTTGAAAAGCATCACCTGTGTGTGCAGGTGCCATTTTTCAAGTTGACAGAATTTGCTAATATTTTGAATAAGAAATGGTATTTTTCTTTACAGATTCTCAACATGTTTGATTGATCTCTTTTTTTTTTTCACTGATACAATTGTTTAGGAAGTACTCACTCCTGCAGCAATCAATAAGCCTCACCACAGTCCCTGCTTCCGCCTGTTCCCACACAGCAAAATACACAATCATTTTTAAATTACTGGAACACTACATTTAGAAAAAGCCCATTTTTAGTCTATATCATTTATCTCACCTAAGACAAACTTCCTTTGCGGGAAGCCACATCAATACTCCAATAAATCCAGGCTGTAAATTTGTTGCTTTGAGAAAAACCAATTAACCACTGCCTAAACAATGGAACAGGTCTCCTTTAAACCTCTATTTGTGACTTCATAATCAAAATCTTTCTCTCACCAGCAAAGTTTTCTGCTTATCCATTCATTCAGCTGAATATTCTCTCCATGACATTTTGCTCCTTTGTAGTGATTTTTTCTTGCTATTTGTTATTTATTGCTAAATTTGTTTCTAGGTGTCATACATAAGTTCTTACAAAGCAAAATATAAGGTGCAAGCAATTCACTACTGGAATTGTGTATATCATTAGGATTCTGTTCACACTAATATTTGCAGAGGCTCCAGAGACCCCAGTATCCTATGGTTTATTTTCTGTGTGAGTTTGTATGAATTCCGTGTGTTCTGTACAAGTTCAGGAAAGACACAGAAGAGCTGCTCAGCAAAGCTAATATTTGCAGACATTCAAAATGGAAAGGCATACTAGAGTCCATTCCGATGAAATTTTAGAAATCGTGTCAGATGTTCATACCTAATTTCCCTTTGCACAATTATTATTTTTGTTTTACCACCACATTTATTCTACAGTTTTCAGCTTAAAAAATGTATTAATGCATAACTTATATCTATTTATCTCCTAAGTTTGTCATTTTGCCTAAGGAATTTTTCTTTCTCAGTAGTTGGTGCACTGACCAACTCAGAATATTCAGCATACATTTTCTCCATCTTTATTCCACTAGATGCAAGCCAGATTTTTCTCACATCCTTCCATAGAAGCACTGCCTTTCCCTTCTCCTGCTCAGCTTGGCCCCTATATCAGTTTTAAGCCTCTGTTCTCAAAAGTGATTGGTCAGGTTTTAACCCAATATTCCTCATGTCTACTGAAAATACATGTGTGCTATACTTAGAAACAAGAAAAAGTAGTGGTTTTCTGTCAGCATAGTGGTTTACCTAGGAGAAGTATTCAAGCAACCACAACTGCCTGACATCAAGCCTCTCAATAAGAATTTTCAGTAATGAAAGGTGTGATGTCATTGTGCTACGATTTGATCTCTACAGAACCACTGTAGCAAAGGCAATTATGAACACACTTGACTAAAACAGTTGACTTTTTTCCCTGTGATAAATCTTATCACTTAAATTCAGATATGAAAACAGGCATTAAACAAAGGGACACTGAAATTAATATCTTTAATAATATTTCTAACTTCAATATCTACCCATTTTTCAAACTCAGGGTTTTATATTTAAATATCCCGAATCTACAGCTGAAGAAAAAACCAACACCAAAGAAACAGATACAGCTCTTAAAACAAAACACACATGCACATGCACACATACCCAATCTGTTAAGAAAAACAGGGCTATTTTAGAATATCCAGTTTTTGAATCAGAGACATACTTTAAAGTTGGGATGAAAGTACCATTATTTGCTAAAACATCATGAGTGTCTGCCCTCATTATACCCTATTCCAAACAGCTAATGCAAGGTACCCCTTACCATGCAAAAATAGTATTTTAATATTCAAAAGAATTCATACTTTCAATAAGTAGGAAAGGGAGAACTAAATAAAATCTGTTCCAGCAGAAATCCTTGTCAGAACATGAATGAAAATGCATCATAAAGAGTATATGAATGGTGTGTCACACAGTTGATTAGTTTACCACAAAGTTTGCTTCATTAAAAAAAAATTTAGCTAATTGCTAGACTACATCGTTCAACCCCTGTAACTAATTCAAGGCCAGTATATTTTAAATACTGATTTGGTAGTTCCAGCAAAGAGTACTTGAGAATCATCATCCTCCTTTTTGGGCAGCCAAGAAAATGTGGATTAAATGAGAGGCAAGCGCACTAGCACACAGCTGTAACAACTGGTCTCTCAAGAATAACAGTATGCATTTCCTATTGCCATCTTTATATGTATCTCTCAAGGGATTTTACCTTTACAAGGGACTCCAATAAACAGCAGCCTCCAGAAGAAATCACAGAAGATTTAGCACTGGAGTGAGTACATTTTTTGATCTTCTTAGATTCTTTTGAAATTGAAAGAAAAAGAAAATGTAGAATGTTCAAAAGTCTATAAAGTAGAATTTAAGGAAGGAATTTAAGATGCTGTCATGGTTTTAAGCCCAGCTGAAGACAAAACATCATGCAGCCGCTCACTCAACCTCCCCTCTTACGAATCTTACCCTGGTGGAATGGGGAGGAGAATAAAGATAAAACTTGTATGTTGAGATAAGAACAGTTTAATAATTGAAAACAAAGTAAAATGCAATAACAATGGTAAAATAATACTAAGAATGATAATAAAAAGGGAAAAAAACCCCAAGTGGTGACAACACAAATGCTCACCACCCACTGAACAATGCCAGACCCCCCTTTCTGAACCCAGATTGGCCACCCTTCCAGGTAACTTTTCCTAGTTTGTGTACTGTATACTTTATAGGGATGACATTCCGTGGTGCGGAATATCCCTTTGGTCAGTTCAGTTTACCTGTCCTGGCTATGCTCCCTCACAGTGTGCTTTTTGTTTGGCATACCACCTCACTGGCAGAGTATGAGACCAGAAAAAGACAGTCCTTCACTTAGGAGAAACACATCAACAAAAAAATCAAAACATGGATGTGTTATCAACACCGTTCTTATTCCAAATCCAAAACACAGCTCTGTAACAGCTATTTAAAAGAAATTAACTCTACCCTATGTGAAATCGGGACAGATGCTCTCAATATTATTCCCTCGGTTGTTAAAATATTCTCACTAATTCTACTGGTAGATGAATTTTGCATGCTTTTCAAGGGAACCCTTTATCACCTGCAAGGAACACACAGCTCACACTGAGGAATCTGTATTGAAGAAATAGATGAATGAATTCTTCCAGTTTGGCTTAGGCCACAGACAGTAAGTTTTATCACAAGCAACTACTGTTAAAAGCTACAAGATTAGATCTGCACCTGACTGATACACCACAATTTATTGCAATCACAATTTTAGTTAGTTTATATAGACTGTAAGACACTTAGATTTTCCTGAATTGTTTTATTCTACGCTTCCTCAACTGGACATTAAGAGCCAAATTGTTCTCTAAAGAGTTTGAAGATGTGTGAAAAAATAAGATAGAGAAAACAATAAAAAAAATTACCTGCCGTTCCTTTGAAAGATTAAAAATACCATTTACAGCTTTTGCTGGATTAACTAATTCTTATTCCTGTATCAAGCTTCATTAATTTCTATATTCATCCTCATCATAATAGCCATATTTGCATAAAAATAACAACTTCAGAATTATTATTCAGGTGTCTGATTCACAAACAGCCTACTTTTAATGCTAAATCATTCTTTATTGAATTATTGAGCTCTCTAAGGAGGAGGGGGAGGAAGAGAGAGAGAGAGGGAGAAAATGTCCTAATGAATCCCCGTAAGAAGTGGTCTTCTTACAGGCTGAGCTTATAGGACCAGGGCTGTATTCCAGCAGGCAAGATTTAAAAACTTCACTAATTTATCCCTTGACACAGCCAAGCCAACACACATCCCATGACTCAAATTTGCCCGTGCACAGATCAGAATTGAATGTGCTTTGTGTCCACCTGAACTGTCAGCCAGTTGGTTATTTCTCTAAGGGGTAACAACCTTTAGAGAATTGCAATCTCTGATAGGATGTTTTTTTCTCTAACCCAGTGTCTAAACAGACAAATCTTACACAGACCTTCTTTCTGTATATGTACACATCTATCTTGTCCACGGTCAATAGTTCTCTAATAAGGAACCAAAAAACCCCAGATATTCTGATATTAAATTCTGTCAGGGGCTTCAGGACAAGTTCCTGAATCCAGAAAAACTGGTTGGTTAAAAAAAAAAAAAAAAAGAATATANTTAAAAAAAAAAAAAAAAAAAAAAAAAGGGGCCCAAAAAAAAAAAAAAAAAAAAAACAACAAAAAAAACTGTGAATTCTTATTATAAGAAACCAAAATTTCACATGGCAAAATGTAATTTGAAGATGTTATAAAGAACTAATCTAATAGGCCAGTTGTGTTACTCCCTTTAAATGTCTCAAAACCAAGACCTGAACTAAATCAATCCATTTTGAAATTCCATTAAAAACCCATCTCCATCTTTAGGATTCTGGGTACTTCTACCCACCTCCAGCTTTGCACTTTTTTTTCTGAAGTTCAATTCTGAGCTGGCAATACAATTGCATTTATACACATAAAAGCAATAGTCAGTGAAAACTCACCAGGTGTTGCAACACAATACCTTTCCAAAATGAAAATGAGTGTCCAGAAGCCCAGAGAAAAAAGCAAACAGAAAAAAAAAAAAAGAAGAAACAGTCCAACGTATATGTTATATCTGCAGCACTGAAGGCGTGTTTATAGAAATTAGTAGTGACAATAGCTGTGGAACTCTATAATTTAAAAGCCCACCACAAGAAATTATATCTTCACATTCAGTAATTAGATAAAATCTATTGACCAGCAAATACATCCATAGAAGAGCAGACATGAAAAACATCTGAAAAAATTTCCAAAACACATTAAATTATCTTGGAATACTAAGTGCATGGCATCTCTCTGAATTCGGCTCCAGTGATGGGACAA
The DNA here is from genome assembly GCA_013397935.1 of Dasyornis broadbenti. NCBI lineage: Eukaryota > Metazoa > Chordata > Aves > Passeriformes > Dasyornithidae > Dasyornis > Dasyornis broadbenti. Next base: position 1,667,441 of record VZRN01002263.1, read on the forward strand.
TGCAATAACCATTGTCTACTTGGCCAGAACTATGGGGAAGAAAAAAAAAAAAATCTGTTTTCTCAGTTTGTTTCAAATTCAGGCAACTTTATTGGGAAATTTATTATATCTTGTTTCTAACTGTAACTCAGGTCTTTGTGCTGTGCTTTGACCTTGTCACAGGCTGGCAGGCAAAACCAGGACAACCAGATGTAATGTGACAATATTCCCTTACTTCTATGGTGTGAACATTTGACAAGCTGTTAGACTAGCTTTGGAACCATTTTAATCTAAATCCAAACGTCAGAAGGGGAAGGATACTACTTAAATAGCACTTTAATATTTAAAATTCAGGGAGCACCTTCATGAAAATGAGTCTTGAGTATCACACCTCCAGAGAGAGTTTAATAAACTTTGATTACTTTTTTTCTTAAGATAAAGGAAGAAAGGTAAAAATAAAGATTTCTCTATTTCAGATGGCGAAACTGTTCTTTGACTATTAATCATGCCTCCACTGGAATGTCAACAACTGGAAGACATTCACTGTGAATATAAGTGCTCCCATTCTAAGAGCAGCATAAGTCAACACCTTTTGGCTTCACACAAATATGTGGATCTCACATAAAAAGGGTCCAAGTTCTAATATTTAAGCACAAAGCATTTGAGAACTGAAAAAAACCCCACCTTGGTTTAGCTCTTGCACAGCTCTAAATATTTTTCTTCAGGATAATACTTTTACTAATAGAAAATCACCACATACTTCTTTACTGTAAAGCTACTTTGATCAACTTCTGAACAGCCACTGCAAGAAGACACTGTAACAAAAGACTGCAGGATCTGTTGCTCACACTCCTCACATACTTCTGCTTGTGAGGAAAAAGGGAGCAATTTTGAAAGAGTTTATGGAAGGTTTTGTGAAGACCTTATGGCAGCCTACTAGTACCTAAAGAAGGCCTTCAAGAAAGGCAGAGAGGGAATTTTTACAAAGGAAGGTAGTGATAGAAAAATGAGGAATGGCTTCAAGCTGAATGAGGGTAGGTATGGATTAGATATGAGGAAGATATCCTTTACTCTGAGGGTGGTGAGGCACTGGAACAGGTTTTCCACAGAGGCTGTGGATGCCCCAACCTTGAAAGTGTTCAAGGTCAGGTTGGACGAGGCTTTGAGCAGCTTGCTTTAGTGGAAGGCGTCCCTATGGCAGGGGAAATGAAACTAGACGATCTTTAAGGTCCCTTCCAACCCAAATAATTCTGTGCCACTCATCCTGCACAACATAGTGATTCTATTAGCTTTAAAAATGCACATCTGTACCTCTTTTTCAATTAAATCCATTTGTAGACTTTCTAGTGTTAACCTAAAAAGAGAACATACATTTCATAATTTTAACACAATTAATTTGCATTCAATATAGTAATTTTAAAATATTTTAAAATAAATTATTTATGAACTTTCTTTATGTTTTGGGTTTTTTTTTTTTTTTTAAGNAAACCCCCAGAAAACTTTTATGTTTTTGGTTTTTTTTTTTTTTTTTTAAGTAAAGAACTGCACTGGGTGAACTTAGAATCACACAACATTTTATTAAGTGACTTATGGCACAACCATTCACACATTTTTGCATTTAATGGTACTTGACTTCTAGCCCTATACTTCATAAGAATAAGTGTTCTGTTGCATCATAATTCACACCCTGTCACATCCATGGCAGATTCAGAGAATTTGAATTTAAAGGCACTAGGAGACTGGGCAAAGAACGGCAGCTGAATTGTAACCTTTGAAAGGCATAAAGGAAACTATAATCTGGGAGTTTTTCTGTGATGTTCCTAGAAGAGACAACATAGGGAAAAGAGAGAGCAGAAAAGACAAGTTTCTAGGAGTAGTAAGCAAAGAAACAAATGAAAGATTTATTTACAATAAGTGTGATAATGCAGGCACTGAAAAGCAAACACAATCCCACCTAATTTACATCTGGGACAACAATACAACCAAGACACAAGAAATACCAGATTTTCAACTTCTGTTCTTCATTACCTCTATGTAAGTGCAATATGCACCACATGTCCAGACACTATGATCTAACTATACTACTATCTTCACAGAACACAGGGCTATCCTTAGCCACCCATCCTTTCACCTTTTGGAGCAAAGAAATAAATATCCATCTTTAAACAACAGACAGAAGAACAGTCTGGCCGGTTTCACTGACATCTCCATAAATTAAGAAAGTATGAACCATCACAAAGCATGAGGACACAAAAGCACAGAATGAAGCGTGAAGGAAAAATTGAATAGCAATAGTTATCACAACTGGAGCTTTGGAGCTCTTTTCCTGTTGATAATCAGCAGGGTTGCTTATACACCTTGTTTACACATACAGTACAATAATACATATCACGTATATATACTTCATTATATCAGTATATGATGGCTGGTTATTTATGACACTTCATACAGTTGTTTGACCCCCTTTAATAAAGTACAAGGATGCATATAAAAGAGTGGCCATAAAAATAAAGTAATTTACGGTAAAAACACTAAAAAGGATTTTCATCAGAACTTGGAGCAAAGGGCAAGCACTGAAGATGCTCTATTCACAAGAGGGTTGATAATTTATAAATCAATTACAGATAGATATCAAGTTCTGAAAACCTCCATCTGGGAGGGAACAAATGTTAGCATTTCCTAGGATGTTGGTAAAGATAACACACAGTTTCATAAAAACTTGATCAAGAACAAAATTGCTCAGAAAGCAATGGAAAAATATTACAATGAATACTTAATTCTGTTTGCAGCCAAAAGCTCAGTATGCCAGCAAAAAAAAAGAACCAGGACAGTATCCAGCTATACATGGTGAGCCCACCGTGACCCACTTAATTTCTCTATGTTCATGCTGCATTTGCCATGTCTGCACCCAGCAGCTGTGTCACCAGGAAAACAAAGTAGTTAATCGAAATTATTTCTCAGCTTTTCTTAACATACACAATAAGAGATAACGCATCTTCACTGAGCAGGTAATTGTGCCTGTTACAAATCCAGAAATACCACTGTACAATGTGTTTCTTTATTCCTATCATCTGTCTCTTGTGCAGTCTGTCAGATTGAAAAAGGCCATGTGCCTTTACTAAAGAGCTGAGGTTTTGATGAATAATGTCATTTCTCCATCTAGATCTATACAATCACATCTGCTTGCACATCTGGATCTGTACATGTCAGAATCTTCATACAGCATCTATTTAAGAAGACGCATACAAGAAAAATTTCAATAGATTCAGGATTGGGCCTTAACTTATTATACAAGACAATGCTGTATGAAGCTCATAGAGTGAGGCTTAAAACAATACAATTCTACTTTAAAAGCACAAAAAAATTATAAATCATACATTTTGTTTCCAATTTTCTTAAAGTTAAAAAAAAAAAAATGCTTCTGCAAGAAAGAATTTGCTCATGGAAGTGTCAACACATCCATTTCCAACAGCAATAAAAATGCACATTGGATAATTTAAAGCATTACTTCTCTGCTAAATCCTATCAGCCTAATTTTAAACATATATCAGATTTGAGTGGGCCAGGAACTATAAGGCAGTTAAATGGCACTGCTGGTACCAGCACTGAATAAATGCATAACTGAATAAAAGCATTTGGTAAAAGGATCATCTAAGTTTATGAGACTTATAGAGACTGGGCTGGGCTCATGTAGCTTTTATTAAAGTAGACCACAACTTTCAGAACCAAAATATTTTTGAAATTATTCAAGTACAAAATTTATAAGAGGGTCATGAGAAACCATGAAAAGAAGAATGTTACTCTTTGCATAAATTTTGAACTCCTCAGGGAATCAAAAGCAATGATATATAAATATAAAAGTGCCAAATGAAACCCTTGCCTATTGCTTGTTGGTATTGTGATTGTTTATTACCATGGAATTGTTTTTTTCTAGAACACTGACTGGACACACTTTATGAATGTGATTTAACTATCATTTACTCTAACAGAAATGAGGTATTGGGATGTTACTGAAATTCAAATTTACACTCTGCATTCATCATGCAAATCTTATTCTTTGAGAGTACAAAGTAAAGGAAGTACTTGAAGGGATTTTTAAAGACACACAATTCTGAATCATACAAGTTCTTATGTCAGTATCTTAAATAAACCTTCAAAGTCCCTCAATATTAGTTGTATTATTTTTAACTTAAATGGAGCTTGTACTATTTTCATTTAGTCATATCCCCATCACACTTTCTAAAAAAATAAGATGTAGAAGGTCTTAAAACAAAAAAAAATTAGAACTCCCATCTCTAACACATTCAACAGATGGTTGGTTTATGGACAACTTTTTTTTCTGGTGACTACACGGTGTATTTGATGCACTTAGTCTAAATCATGAAGTTCTGAGTTTACCCTTGTCTTCAGTTTCTTTAGTATTAACAAGATAAATCCCCTGTCTTTATTTCTATTTGAAAATATGAGAATGAAATAAAAAACTTTTTGAGTTTCTTTCCAAAGACAGGACATTACTGTATTTGATTTGTGGCATATGGCAAGTTATTTAATTTTAAATAGTTTTCCAGTGGTTAACAGGCAGGTGTGAGACTCCAGGAAACAGCCTGAAGAGAGTTACACAGAACAGTAAACAGTACATTCTTGCTAAGCCTACTCATAATAGGTTTTTAATTTCTACTTTTTCCATAGATTATTTCCTTAAAACTCTTCTGCCCAGCACACAAAGTTATAGACAAGGCTTAAATCACCTTTTCTCCATTTTCCCTGTCGGGTGACACCCTCATTATGGTGAGTTACAAGACCAAATCTGTTTCTTTCTCTTTCTGAAGAGGAATGTCAGGATACAGAAAATATCAAAGACAATGTCAGCATTTTCTTAAACTTATCAAACCTGTATCATTCCCATATCATTTTTTCACTTCAGTGCAACTCCATAGGCAGTATTTGCTGTAGGTTGAATGTTTGCCTTCTCCAAAGAAGATGGGTCAATTCTGTAGCTCATCCTGCAACTTAAGGCCATGAACTGTTTTAGAGACAGGTAAATGGCCAAGGAAATGATTATTCAGTGCTGCCGATGCTCGCCCTCTGCTGATCTCCTCTGGCACACGGGAAAACAACCTGCAAAGGGAAGAGAAGTCAGGGGGGAGGGGAGCTGGCAAGAAGGCAAACTGAGACACAGGTATGAACAAGAAGAGTAGCTTGTGTTTTTAGTTCCTTCATTAAGACACGCTAGGACACTTTAGGTCAATTATCTAAGAAACAGGATCTAGGCAGGAAAACTTGAAGTCAAGTGCAGGTACTTGAGAGCACTCACTGTGTTTGTAGACTGACTGACTCATTTCCATTTTCCATACCTATGACGTAAATATGTTGCAATAAGAATAAATTCACAAGATGTCCAATTTCCATTTCTGCTGATCATTCTACAGATTGTATTCTCCAGCTGTAGACTGGAATGTATGGATGATGAAAAATAATGAAAATAAATAGAAACAATACTTCTTGAACAGGTTCTAAAAGAAAATGGAAGACGTGGTATATACCTATCCTCTGTGAATACAGAGTACAGTTTCATAACATCTCAGAGAGTTAGGCATACACTTCCTTATATTTTTTTCCTGTTTCTCAATGTGTGTCAAAACTAAAGTGTACACAAGGAGCTGGTGAAGTTAGGGGCATCAGAAAAAATGGAGGAGAAACTAAACTATTCTATAGCTTTTCATTGAGTAATACATTATGGATCATGTGTTTCCAAGTAATGAGTAGTAACACTAAAAAAAAAAAAAAAATTAAAAGCCCTTAAAAAAAATTTTTAAAAATTTAAAATCCTTTTAAATGTTTTTTAAAAATATTAAAAACCCTTTTCTGCAACTTTTTGTTGATAAATAAAGAACTTTGAGTTGCTTTGCACAAAAAAAAACCCACAACCCTTATGTCCGTATTAATTTTCAAAGTATAAATTTTGTTACTGTATAGATTTCACTTCTCAAGTTGGATTTCTAATTTTGCTTCATTTATATTTTCAAAACATGAAATGCCAACACCCATGTTTTCCACTGAAAAGTCTCCCGTTCATTGCAATATCAGCTTTTGTAAATCACAGACTCACAGGCTTGTCCTTTCCACAGCAAAAGGATGCAAAGCCTTTGCGGGGCAGAGGGAGACATATGAGACACACAAACCAGTATCAAGTGTTCCATAGTTCCACACACACCAAAAAAAAAAAAAAAAATTTTGCTAAATATCATTTCTGGCTTTCCAGTAAAACAAAGTGCGGATATTTTTAAGTCAAGGCTGTCAATTTGGAATTGCATCTTTGTGGGTTTTTTCCAGGTCAAAAGTATAAGCTTACAGTAGTTTTTAACTTTCCATGTTCTTTGTGGGAAAGGAATTTATTTGTTTGCTTTTCTGCTTACTTTATATATTCCCTCTCTAGCCTCAGCTTTATTCCTTTCCCTGTCTTATTTCTCTGCTGCTTTTACTCCTGGCTTCTATGCAAAATAAACAGCCTTTTCCTCCTACAGTGAATTGTGTTGTTCAGCGATAGGCATGTGTGTCTGTAAGACAAAAAGAACAAACATTTCAGAGGATGACTTCCATTATCTGCCAAATGGCCCTTGAAAGTTAATGAGGAGTCTTCAGCTTGGTTCATTCTCCTTAAATGTAAAATCATCTATAGAATTTTTATACCTGTTCAAAAATAAATTTGTTTTTATGACTTGCATTCTTTTCAGTTCCTTGAATTAAGCTTATAGAAAATTTCATTTCTTCTTTCCCGCTGTAGTAAATTGCCAATTTAGTCTTATACAAATCAGGGGTTTATCTTTATTGCAGTAAACTACCATAAGTTATTTCCTTCACATTCTTGAGTCCCATAGTAATAAGAGAAGCCACGAATGTCTGCATATCTTCCTTTTGAAGAAGAAATATGACTACTGTTCCAAATAATCAAAGCCAACTTATTCATAGGCTCTTCTTTTTCACTGATTAAACGTGCTGATTAAACGTGCTTTACTGTGACTGGACAGACTGATGAGCTGGTTGCCTAAGATCGTGTTCAGATGGCTTTTCAGTTTCTCCAAGGATGGAGACTCCACAAGTCTCCCGGGCAACCTGTGCCAGTGCTCAGTCACTCTCACAGTATGAAAGTGGTTACTTTTATACTTTTAAAAGTGCTCTGTCCAGACAGAAGGTCTTGTGTTTCACTTTGTGCCCATCGCCTCTGGTCCTGTCACTGGGCACTCACTGAAAAGTCTGGCTCCATCCTCCTTGCACTCTCTCTTCAGATATTCCTAAAAAAATTCCCGTAACCTTTCTTTTCTCCAGGTTGAACAGTCACAGTTCTCACAGCTTTTCCTTCTATGAGATGCTCCAGTCGCTTAATCATCTTCGTGGCCCTCCACTGAACTCTTTCCAGCATGTCCATTTCTCTTTTGTACTGGGGAGCTCAGAACCGGACCCAGAACTCCAGGTGTGACCTCACCAGTGCTGAACAAACGGGAAGCATCAGCACCCTCCACCTGCTGGCAACACTCCTCATACAGCTTGGGATGACTGATGCGGTCTTTGATCCCAGGGCATGTTTCTGGCTCATATCCAGTTTGGTGTTGACCAGGACTCCCAAGTCCTTTCAGGCGAAGAAAAGTGAGCCCCAGCATTCACGGGAGCCTGGGGCTCTTCCTCCCCAGGTTCAGCACTTACACAGAATAGTAACTTAGTAGGATACCACCAGGTGATAGAGGCTGGAAACTCTATCTTCCACAAATGAACACAAACTTTTATTAGCATGTGTGTGTGTGTAAATGTACATGATATTTATTATCTTATTTGCTTAAAATATGTCATGTATGCAGGTAAATGTTCTATACATTAAATAATTTACATTATTTACAGATGCAAGAACATAAAGATGCCTGCACATAAAGATATTTGTAAAAGACAGTGTAAGAATAGACACATCTCCTCGCAATGAAATTTATTTTAAATTCCTTACCTTCAATGTTATTTGGTCTGACAGTAAAGAGAAATATTTTTAACTAAGGCCAAGAAAAAACTCCATTTTATGAATGTATGATTGACAGTACAAATGCAGACAGTTGAACTCCACTTGACACAGTGGTACCCTGCTTTCACTTTGGTGGCAGGCAGGCCTTAACAGCAGACTCCCAGAAGCCTTCCCACCAGTGTATCACAGTTTTATCAGGAGTTCAGCTGAGGATAATGGAATCACGGTAATAATTTTTAAACAGCATGAAACATATACTTCACATAACCATTGATATAAGCACCCCCTCAGTATTTTGGGTGAGATTGGTCTGTATTTTTTGTTCTGTATTTGTCATTCATGTAGCAAGATGATATAATTTGCCTAACGCTAGACCAGAGCTTAACTCAGACTTGCCAGAAAGAAATTCCTATTTCTTTGGCCAGTTTCCAGATCGTATCCTCAGGCAGAAAAAATGAAATTGAATTTTAAGGATGCATTTTGCTCATGATAAGGCTGCCTCTTGCTTTTGTTTATTTGTTTTCAGGTTTCTGTCTCCTCACTACTATGGCAAAACATAGAAGGAATTAAAAAGTGTCCCTTCTGGGTCATCGCATGAAGCCATCTATTTCTATGCCCTATTCCAACAACAACTAGGACCAAAAACTGCAATAAAAGCATAGAAAGGCATGTGTATAGCACATAGTGGTATATATTACCTCATGTATCCTCTCAGCAATGTGGTGCTCATTAATCAGAGGTGACACCTTGAAGTTCATGTCCTCTTATTGTGCTTTTGTTTCTTTATTACTCTCCCTTTGCATCTTTTACATACTCCATTTCCTTTTGCTCTGTTCATTCTTTTGTTCCTTCCCCCCCACCATTATCATCTTACCAATTCTTTCCTAGATCACTAAATGTGGAATGCCTGCAGCCAGTTCACTTCTGCCTCCTTAATTGTTTCTCTTCAGACAAGGTCCTGGCTTGTACTCCATGCAGCCCATTGTGTCCCACGTTCTATAATCAGGGGGAGCAATAGCAGCAGCACTTTTTCTCACTTACTTAAAAGCAGCTGTCATGTTACATCAGTTCTCATTCCTCTTGACAGGCTCTTTTGGGATGGGACAGGCGATGTCAACTATTTTTTTTGGAAATGTAGATGTGTGAAAGTTTTAGTAGACTCGGGAGCCATTTCAACATCTCTAGTTCAGCCAAATTGATTCCCATATTTGTCAAATTCATGTCTTTCATGACACAGATATCAGCATGTCCAATACAATCACTATTTTCACACCAAAAAAAAAAAA
>VZRN01002263.1:1676794-1713821 GCA_013397935.1 Dasyornis broadbenti
GTGAGCAAAAAGACCGTTCCAATAACTTCTAAAAAACCTTTGCTTCCCCTTTTCCTAACAGCCCTGTTCTAACATTAATTTTTAAAGCTTCTCTTGGTATTTTTCTAAAAATTCTCCTCAGGCTTAGATTGAATATGCTGTTTTTAACAGAGAAACACAAAATTTATTAGCATTAAATATTTAAAATCCATTCTTCCATGAAACAGCAGTTACAGCTTCACTAAGGACTACAGTTTCTGCTGTTTTCCTTTCTTTTATAATTTAAATGCTGATGGAAAAGAATTTAATTCCTAGCAGAATAATACTTGCCTCAAAAATTCGCAAAGTTTCTGTCGTGCTCAAACATCCAGAAATACTTTTCCAAAATATGTGACCGCAGTAAAAGCAAGGTGAATTTCAGTAGCAAGCCAAAAATTATCTATTTAAACAAAAGTATTTCATTCTGCTCCGTTACACAGACCCACAATACTATTATGCATGAAATGTTCAGCTGATTGTCACATATTCTAAAAGGAAGGGATTACTATATGGTCACATTCCATACAGAAGCACACACCAACCCCCCAGTATTTACATATGGGTTTGCCCAATAGAGTGCATGGGTGTTATCTTACGTCATTCAAAGGGGGAATTACTGCAAAAGAAGAGTCATTCTTCCATCAAATGAGGTAATAAGCTTGTAAATGGTTATTTTTTGAAGGTTAGAATTAGCTCAAACTTATATATGCATGACTTATTTTTTTACTGCTACATTATGACAGTATTTGTATGTAAAGTACAGCTATAATCATTAGAGTGTAACAGTCTAATATGGAAAAGCTTTTAGGAACAAGGTATTATTTAGAGTAAGCCAGCGATATGTGTCGGTTTTGAGTTTAAAGAAACCTCACACTTATTCTAGGACTACATCCTGGATGCTGTTGCAAATTCTGTCTGTGCAGTTGAATGAAGGATAGGAGGATTTACTACATAAAAATAAATGTGTTTTGTACCTGAAGACTCTTATTCACATCATGCAGCTAAAGGCCCTGAAACTGAAGAATATTTTACTCCCCTTAACCTGAACATAAACCTTCTGTAAATCATGGATCAACACCCAGACAGCTACCTTGATTAAATCTAAGGTCAGATCTAAGTCTTTGACTAACCATTAAAGAGGCTGTAGCACAAAGTTACAGTAGGATGCATTTTCCAGAGGAAACACAAACCTAAAATTTAGCAGACATATCTTCAGAGGAAACTCTCAGCTCTCACTGACTTCATTAGGTCTTTTCATTCATTTTGGTAATAAAGTATTTTGCAGAAAGCCTTTCAAGGTGATTTGTGAGATTTATCATCTCACATGGTTAACCCTCTGTTTAATTTAGCACTATTTTATATTACCAAAAAAAAAAAAAAAGCCTGAAAACAATCAACCGAAGTCAGAATTGTTGTATCCAAACAATCTAAGATGACATAAAATAAATCATAATATACTCTCAAACATTTCAAACAGTACTGATGTGTCACACAGAAGTCCTTAAATGTCTTGCTTAAATCAGCTTTGATTCTCTCAAAATTCAGAATGAAACATAACATCATTATTAAAAATAAAATAAAAAAAGTACGTCCCTTATGCATATGGAATTTTTGTCTTTATCTGAATGGTTGAAATTTAGTCACATGTTACCCTGGTTTTTCAAATTGAAAATACTTATTTCTGGCTTGAATCTGGTGGTGTTTATGCTGTCATTGGTGGACGGACAACAAATGCCACGACACAATCTTTTTTTTGATGATGATGAAAATCATTAAACATTGCTTCAGCTAAGTGATTTTGTGTAGAAAAAATGCTAAATACTTTACACCAAAAAAATCCCATTTCTTCAGTTGATTAGGACAGGTGTTTCTTTCCAGGTTTTAAACATCTTAGCATGTCTGCACAAAACTATTTACATAAGTAAAATTCCCCAGAACTTTTAAAAGGACAATGATATCTATTTTGGAAAGGCAAAAGAAGTCACAAGTGAGATTTTTGGCCCTTTCATTCCTTCCAGCCACATAAGCATGATGCCATTACCTGCATTACTTGTGGTGAGATCCCACAGACCAGTTTCATACTGCAGCCTTAATGACTGATAAAACTCACCAGGAGCTGCTGGCTAAGGCAAAACTGAGCAGCTCTTCTCCTCAAAGCAGTGACATCCACATTCTTCGTCCCAATGCCACAAGCATTGATTATCAGTTCAGTTCCCAAACCAGACAGCCTGCTCTGCAATGTTGGTGGAAGTTCCAACTTCCTCTAGCTGCAGAGAAGCCAAAGGAAATTTGCTCCGGTCCTTGACTCCCCAGAGTTCATGGCCTCACAATTTTTCCTACAATTCTGTGCTTCCTTGGAGGTCTTGCCTCTGTCACTGCCTCAGGACAGCAGCATTATTCCAACTAAATGTAAATGAGTTTGTGCAGATCTGCTCTGCAGTGCCTGTATCACTGTTATTTCTCTCTCTGTTATGTGACAGAAATGTAATTCAACAGACAGAAAACATTCACATCATCGTACTGTTGAGTTTGTTCTTGACTCTTCAGTGAGTTTTGTCATATTGAAATCTCTTCTGTGTCACCAAGAAAAAAGATGGACTTCAGCAACATTAGATACAAACTTGCTCTATAATATTATCCAACATAGCTAATTATCTTATTTCTGCAGGCATGCCTATTAAACACTCACATTAACAATGCTAATTATCTAATTCCTGGACTTTTATGGCTGGGCCATTAGGCAAGCTCCACATAAGAGTCACTCTGAAACAGAAGCCTTTACCAGCATCACTGCTGCACAAATAGAAAGAAAAATCCTTCTGCAAGAAGCTGAGATAAAGCAGATCTAAGTTCCATTAATATCTTGTTTCAGAATATCAGTATAAAAAAAATTTGAAACAAATCCCTTGCTGTGCCTACTTGCTGTGCATTGATTCAGCACATTGGATAGATTGAGTGAGCACAAATTAGATTGCCTCTGTAGGAAATCAAACTGGAAGCTCTGCTTCAGGAGTAAGCAAACCACTGTCTGTTCCCTACTACTGAGCCAAAAACATCATGATCACACACATGAGGGGGATATTCAGTCCAGAAGATGAGATTAAACCAAAGAAAAATCCTGAGTAATGTATACCATAGATGTAGGGGGCTCAGCTCCAGTCTAATGATCCTTTCTTACTGTATGGAATTACATGCTGATGTAGACCTTGCCAAAGCCTCTGTCCAACAGCCTGGGGAGTCCAAGCCTTACAGATGCAATTCTGCTGTAAAAGAGCATCCAGCCAAAGACATGCTTATCCCAGTGCTCAGTCTCCAGCAGTGGTCAGTGGAAGATGGCTAGGCAGGAGTTTGGGAACAAAGAAAGAAAGCAGGCAGTGCTATTCCCTCTGAATACTTTCCAATTTGCAGCTCAGTGAAATCTTGAGCCAGAAGCAATGTGTTAGTCAGCATAGGAAGAAATCTTGTAGGTTTCTTATTTTAGGAAATTATCTATTTGTTTTTCATAAGTCCTAAGTACCCACAATTAGCAGAGGGGTATAGAGGTTACTTAAAAGCTGTGTGTAAGTTAAAAAGCAGCTACTATCAGTTTGTTATGAACATTACACCTGCATCATCTGATGGTCCATACTCTTTCTGTTGGAAACTATTTTACCTCTCTGTGACCTTTATGATTTTATTAACCATTAATATATAAATCCTTTAGTCAAGAAATAGGTAGCTGGAATTTTTCAAAACACTGAACCACACCATAATAAAGAAAAAGGAAACACAGAACTGTGAAATACCTGACCTGACACAGATGTTGTCAGCTTCCAGACACCTCCCAGGTGTGAGAATGAGTTTTCTGCCATCAGTGAAAGCTGTTACACTGCCTGTTTTATATCAGCAAGGCAGTTTTTCCTTCTTGATTTCCCAGTCACAAGAGAGATTACAGCATTTTCCAGCTTCAGGTTGAATCCATTATCATTCACAGGGTGATGTTAACCTGCCACATTGAGGTAAAACTCCCAGCTGTATCTGCAGATAGCTTTACTTTATTTTCCTGTCCTGCCATAAGTTCTAATGTATTGAGCTCATAAGGACTCTCAACCAGAAAGCTCTGATTTAGAGGGATTTTGAAGGGGTTTTTCCCTCAAACTTAAATTTTGTTTTTTTAATTTCCTTGGCCTTAATTTTGAAAAAGTTCAGGACACCAGGAAAATGGGAAGTATTTCCACTCATACTAGGCTGGAAAATGATATATTATAAAAATAACAACAACCAACTGTGATTAAATCTGTATAAACCTTAAAGTCCTCAATAGTTCTGAGAGCTTTGAGGGCTGTGAGTTTTTTTAAAAGTTTATTTATTTTGTTTATTAGTTTTCAAGCAAGACAGTATGCTTCCATAGAAATATGTTTCTACTGGAGATGAAATCATTGAAGAAAAATTGTTTTGTTATCTTATGTTTAAATTATGAGAAACTCATCCCTTTAGATAAAGAAAGCCAGCAACAATGGCTGGAACTATTTCCCAAAAGAAATCTTTCACAAAGAAATAAAGATTCTTCCTGGAGCTGAAGCAGTCTTTGTAATTTCTAATTCTGAAAACTGCCATGTTAAGATTTTTGGATCCACAGACATTCTTCTGCTTCATCAGTTTCACCTTAATCTGTAGGCAGATCTGGTAAAAAAAAATTTTGTCTCCTGACTACTGTTTTCTCTCTCTCCCTTCATGACACTTCCAAAATTCAAATAAGGCATAAGAGGACTTTGTGAAGACATATTCTGATTTATCTAACACTTACGTAGGTAGCTGCATGACCCGAATGTACTAATGCATCTCACAGCCTCTGAGGGTAATAGAAAATTGTTAAATCCACATGAGACAGGAGCTGAGAAAGTAGGAACGAGGCAGGAGATAGAAAGCACTCAGCCCAATTCCCACAATTCTAGTTAAGCTCATAACCAAGTAAAATAACATACATTACAATCAAAATAAAATATTTTAGGAAACAGTCAAGCCACTGAAAAAAAAACAGAGTCAGTACAGCTGAATTTATGAAGTCATCTTTAGAGAGCAAAAGTAACGGGTGCAAGGGCACTCACTACTCTTTAAAGCTGTGTGATAAGACTCTTCGGTAACAGGCTAAAATAAACCCTCTAAGCACAAATAATTGTAAATTCATTCAGAAAAATTAATGGAGGGGAAAGTTAGGTCGTCAATGCAAAGATGTCAAGGAATAAGTGCATGCACGCAACATTACCTTGCAAAAAACCAGATTTAAAATATTTGCATATTGTGATAAAAAACTCTTTCAGGTACCACAAAGTTCATATACAAGGCAAGAGCAAGTTCTCACAACATAGAACATTTATTTAGTCTGATATAATGTAGTTATTTAGTTATTTATCATCTATAATCTAGCATTTAAACAACTGCCCTGTTAAACAAACCATCTGAAGGCCTGAAAACCAGTTCTGCCTTCAAAAGATGCACACAGAGAAAAGAGTCTCCAGAGAGCACTGGGAGTGAAACCAGCTTCACAGACCTAGCCTCTATGGTAGATCTGATGCTTGTAGAAGATCATTTTTCTGCAACTAATAATCTGTCCCACATTAGCACTCATACAGGGCCTGCTGCCCTGGAACTGAGCCAGAAGAAAAGGACACGAGCCTTTCAAAAGCTGTAACAAGAAATCTGATCAGCATATTGGACATTATGAGTGGAGTCCTCTCTATTCATATTGACATTTAGCAAAGCTATCCAGGAGGTGTCAGATCACACTTAGTGGATTTTTATAAATACAGATTACAGTCTGATTCTTACTGGCACTTATTTCACTCACTGCTATTACTAATCAAGTAAATCATTGGACATTTTCTTCCAAGTATTGCCAAACTTCACTGAAAATATTCCTTCTACTTTTAGCTAGAAACAGGCTGTATCTCTTGGTCTGGGAACATTTGAAGGCAATCCATCTAGCAATGCATTTTCAATTACCTTTACTTCATAGCTTTAGTTCAGGCAGACAAAATGAACACCAATCCAGCACCCTGCTTGGTGAGGAAGTAATAATGGATTCCCAAATGACAAGAGGGATTCAGAGACTTCAAGTCTTAACACCTTATACATTACTCTTTATAAGATCTAGTGCTTCTGGAAATGTACTATTTGGAACTATCTCCTTCCTACTGATTAGTTTTAAACAACATAATAATCCTACAAATAACTGTAAGGTTCTATTACTACACAGAAACTCACTTGTTAAGTGTGTGATAAAATTACAAAAATATTGTGCAAGTGTAATCTCTAGCTTTCCATAACTGTGACCATGAATGAGGAAATGGCATGAAGCTGAGTCAGGGGAGGTTTAGGTTGAATATGAGGAAAAGGTCTTTTACACAGAGGGTGGCTTGGCACTGGAACAGGCTCCCCAGGAAAGTGGGCAAAGCACCAAGCCTGACAGAGTTCAAGAAGTGTTCGGTCAATGCCCTCGGGCACATGGTGTCACTCTCAGGATGTCCTGTGCAGGGCCAGGAGTTGGACTCGATGATCCTGATGGATCCCTTCCAACTCAGCTTATTCTATGATTCTGTGATAATTACCACCATGAAGGCTGGAACGGGCCTGTGGGGTGGTAGAATTAAAAGAGAGTTCCTTAGAAAATAAGTTCTTTAAGGAGCATGTTATAATCAGTCCTTTACAAGAAAAATAAACCCCCACTGCCACATCACCCAACATCATCTTAATCATTCTACACCTTTCTTAAACCTGTACAATCACCAAGGTGAACCTGTCTAATTCAACACATGCCATATTTCACTCAGGATCTTTCCAATCCAGCACACAAAATACTATCTAAGCTAAGAATATTTTTGAAAAAAATATATATACATGGGAAAATGACATGATTTTTAGAAGTGAAAACAGACCCAGTGGCCAATTTGGAAACCTTAGTCAAGCAAAATCTCCAGTGGCTTTCAGTGGTGTTTTGCTTCATAGAGACAAAATAGTCTGATCCTAATGCGTGCTGAGCACATCTGCGAAGGTGCTGAGCCCAGCCAATTACAGTCAGCTCGCCTGCCAAAGTCACTGTCTCTGCTGATATAAAAAAAGTTTGGCTAAGGCCATATCTATGCCTACCTCCACTTCAGCTGGAGAATACCTGAATATATTACTATACCACAGATACAAGTCGTTTTAGCATAGCGGCTTTAACTACATAACACATAGCTCCACGTGGCTGTTGTATTTATCCAGAAGATTAGCATTAATTCTTCACACCTTCATTTTGTACTCAATTATCATGTCTTATTTTTAGTATTTAGTCTCTGGATTTATATGTTGTCATGGTGTAAGCTTTGAAATAACAATGATCCCATTACCACCTAAATTACATTATCAAATTC
Organism: Dasyornis broadbenti; assembly: GCA_013397935.1. NCBI lineage: Eukaryota > Metazoa > Chordata > Aves > Passeriformes > Dasyornithidae > Dasyornis > Dasyornis broadbenti. The sequence continues at coordinate 1,684,204 of VZRN01002263.1, forward strand.
TCCTCCATGCCCTTGTTGCCTTTACCAAGAGCTGTGATATATCTTGCCACTGCATTGCTTACTTGGACTTGGGTTTGTTGGTTGACTTGGGTTAGCATTTCTTTCCTTCCTAAAGGCACTGTTACTTTGGAAAAGCACAACATAAAAGGCAAACAGTTTTGAATATAGTTTTAACAGTGCATGGCATGCATCCGGTTCTAGTTAAACTGCTTGGCTATGAGCACTTGTGTGGTGTCTCTTCAGGCAGCACCACTACTCTGACAGATGGTAAGTCTGACACATGGCTGTGAGTAAAAACTCAGCTATGCCAAGAGGAGGGAAGGAAGAAGTGAGAGGGGAGTGAACTGAAGTGCAACTTGGCAGCTCTGGAAGGCAAGTGATATCTTTTCCCATCTGAAATTAATTGCTTCATTATTAGGAATCTCTGATGAATTGATTAGAGCTCATACCCTAGGGTATCCATTTATATTTACATGATTTGATGCACATTATTAAAGCTACCTGCTGGCTTTTAACAGCAGTGCTTTATTTTAATACAAACAATTAAACCCTGTTGTTTAAGGAACAAAAGAATTCTTTTTAATAAGCTGCACAGAAATTATTTTTCTGTGTCCTCAGAGATCACAGCAATGCTCAGTGTAGATATGCCAACCTGTATGCAGTGTTGGAGGACAACTGTCCCTGCTAATAATTTCTTCCTCACTGTGTCATCAACACAGCTCCCAGATGTCTGATATTAAGCTACCATGATGTACCTCAGCGAAACATTAGCAACACCAGTACCTACCTCCTCAGTAGATTAGCACCTTCAAAGCACTCCCATCGTTTAATATACCTAAGTTGTTTGGTATAACAGATAGCAGTAAATTTAGATTACTCAAGAAGGAAAAGTAGTCTATTTTTTTGAAGTTTAATGGCACTTGTCACACAGCAGAGAGCAGAGATTAGTGCAAATATTAGCTACGGTACATTTCTAAGGATTTAGAGAACATTTTTTTACTTTAAAATGATTTACAAATCTGATCTAATAAAATCTCAGCATGGAAGAGAGAAAAAAACATTCTAGATACACAGAGAAAGTCAGTAATTCTAAGGCAAACAGATAAAATGATATTGCAGGCCCTAGATTAGGACTGTGAGTCAATATTACTGATTTCCTGTGTTCTATTTTTCATTTGATGATTTGAAGGATCTGGAGGCCTCTGTATGGAAAAATTGTGACTAATCAATGAAAGGAAACAAAGAAAAGTTGGTTAATTTACATTATTCAGCAATGTCACATGACAAGCATGAAGAGGCCTGACCTCCCTGGAAAATGGTAGAACACCAGAGACTGAAACCAAAAAGGCTAATTTCATGTTATGAAATTTAACTGAAACCAAAAACGTTGATTTCATGTTGTGAAACCTAACCGTAGCTCCTTGATATAACAAAAACCTGCAGGAAATATGTACTTATCTACACAATTAATTATCCTATGTCTTTAAACAAGTGATGTGCTCAAATCTATCAACCTGCATGTTCTGACCACTGCTTACATGACAATATAGTGCTTGTGCTGGCATTCTGTACACACCATTAGAGTAGTGCAGTGCCTTACTGGGTAAAGTCTGGTTGGATGGCCAGGCCCAGAAAATGTTGATCTGCTGGAGGGCAAGAAAGCTCTGCAGAGGGATCTGGACAGGCTGGAACACTGGGACAAGACCAACGGCCTGAGGTTCAACAAGGCCAAGTGCCACGTTCCTCTCTCAGGTCACAACAACTACAGCACTATAGGCTGGGGGCGGAGCAGCTGGAAAGATGCCTGGTGGAAAAGGACCTCTGAGTGCTGGTTGACAGCAGCTGAACATGAGCCAGCAGTGCCCAGGTGGCCAAGAAGGCCAATGACAGCCTGGATCATATCAGGAATAGTGTGGCCAGCAGGACCAAGGCAGTGATTGTCCCCTGTACTCAGCACTGGGGAGGTCACACCTCGATTTCCGTGTCCAGTTCTGGGCCCCTCAATACAAGAAGGACATTGAGGTGCTGGAGCGTGTCCAGAGAACGGCGATGAAGCTGGTGAAGGGTCTGAGGCACAAGTTTTATGAGGAGCAGCTGAGAGAGCTGGAGTCGTTTAGCCTGGAGAAAAGGAGGCTCAGGGGAGACTTTATGGTGATAAAGTCTCTACAACTGCCTGAAAGAATGTGCTAGTGAAATGGGGGTCAGTTTCATTTCCCCAATAACAAGTGATAGGATGAGAAGAAATGGCCTCAAGTTGTGCCAGGGAAGGTTTATTGAGTTTCTTCACCAAAAGGGTTATCCAGCATTGGAACAGGCTGCCCAGGGAAGTGGTGGAGTCACCACCACTTCTGAAGTGTTCAAAAAACCTGTAGATAATGACACTAATGGACATGGTTTAATGGTGACCATGATGGTGGTGGTATGTTGATGGTTGGACTTGATGATATTAAAGGCCTTTTCAAACCTAAACAACTCTATGATTCTATGAAAAGCACTGCCATAGAATTTATGATAAGTAATTACCATTTATTAGTCAAATCTCAGGTCAGTTAAGAGAGCTGGAGATTAACTTATTATTTGGGTTCATATTTTTCTCATTTTTTCAAAGTTTAAGATCATAGAACACACCATATTTACTTTGAATTATTCTAGCTCATAAAATTAACTCTGGATATGTTAATATACAGTAAACACTGGTATAAACTACAACAAAAGTGGTTCATTGAATTGTTACTACAAGTGTTACATTTGGTAAGGTAAGCAAGTGATAAGGCACAATTATTAAATTATTAGATTATTGTTTACGGATGATATTACTACTCTCTGGAGGAGATGCTACTATATCTCTACCAATAAACTTCATTTTTCTATAAAGTCCCTTTTTCCAGAGAAAGAGTCTTTAGGTTGTTTTTCTACTCTGCTTTCATTGGTGCCCACAAAAACAGCCAAAGAGCAGCTAGTAGAATTATTAGAACTGACCTGCATATTTTTTAAGACTCTACTGCAAATTATACAGGCTAAAAGATAGGAAGAAGAATATTTACCATGTTACTGGAAGAAGAGGTGGTCTAGGATTTATAGGGAACAGAAGAACAACTGCTTATCTGACAGGAACAAGCATCCAAGATTTAAAAGGAAGCCAGGCTTAATTATACATTCAGCTGGTCAAAACCAGTTAATGCATGAGGGGGCAATATAGACCCTACAACCTTCATTGTTGTTAAGTAATCAAAGCACTGTAATCTACGGACAAATCAGTACAAATTTTCAGGAAATCTGCTTTCCCTTTTCACAGTGATTTTCATGGCACTAACATGATTCAGTCTCTGTCTAGTTCTGCTTTTTGTTGTGATGCTCTGGTTGGACAAATGAAACAAATAAAAGTGTGCAAGTACCTGAATTCTTTCTCTTGGTGAGCTTTTCACTACAAAACAAATTCAGAATGAAAATTGATATGCAGTAATGGTAGCAGACCCTACATGTCAAATCTCATATAGTTACTATAATTCACGATTTAGACAAAACCAGTCAGGATTAGCACAGTTTGTGATCTCTGTAAAGTAAATCTTCAGAACAGACCCGGTTTAATATAAAACCCCCTTCTCTCCTATAGCACAATAGAAGTTTGTGTTTTCTTTTTATGCCAGATAATCAGCTTCTTTGTGAGGCATATAATTATTCTAAAAATAGATACAGCAACATGATTAATCAGTGCACATTAAATACAAATAATCTCTTTATAAAGGAGTGCTCACTAATCTAGATATAATGAGTTACTAGTTACAACTACATAAAATTAATATAGCCTGAAACAATATACATGATCAGTTATACAGTATGGCAATGTGCATTCAAATTCCTTTGACCTATTTAATGTGGGTGGGTATCTTGTTTGTGCACATGTGACTCCAGTTTCACTTCTTATCCAAAGCACTATTACTTCTTACAGTTTTCATTTAAGCTTTTCTACTTCTGCAGCTAATGGAATACAGGTTCACTTTGAAAGAATCCAGAGCATGCTTGCTGTCATTGAGACTAACTAGGAGGTATTAAATAAAACTTTTGTAGACCATGACTTTCAGCCCAGACTTCTGGAATTTGGAACACTCCTGATCTACTCTACTGTTACAGATGCAATATATCTTTAAGAGCAATGAAATAACAGAGTTTTACAGTTCACAGAGCATGTTACTTCTCTTTGTCTGTGTTGAACCTTCCAGCTGTTTACCCAGCTTATCTATTTCAACCATCAGTTGGGGAGATAGGACAAGTTCATGACTAACATTTTTATGTCAAAACCATTCATGAGGAACTATAGAGTTATTTGGATCCCAACTACAAACACAGCGAATGTAAGTAGCAAAAGAACACTGTTCACGTGCCTAAAAATCCTCTATTGCTAAATAGGTGACTGTAGAGCTGGGTTTCATACAACTCCTTCCTATACAGTATCCTACTGTATTGATTCTGGTTTTGTGTATAAGGACACATTGCACATATAACATTTGTGATGTGAGGAAATACACTAAATCTGAGCCCAAGATTACTAGGTTTTTCTTTCAGCTATTTCCCATGCCAAAAATGATCAGGACCTTTTTCTAAAACCAATGCAACAAATAAAAAATTCATAAGGTATTACTTTGCTCACCTACAGCATCATGTTGGTTACCTTCAACCCCAGCACAGGACTTCTTTGACATATGTTATGGATTGTAATTTTAAGTGCACAAGACATTTTTATTCCACTGCTTCCCATGGTTAATTCTTCAATCCAAGAGAGTGATTTGTTACTTAGACTGAACAGTGAATTATTTTAACTAGCAAGACATTTTTTCTTATCCTTAAATAACTATCTGCCTTCCTTGAGATTTAATCTAATGTAGGTGTGGATATCTGATTAGACTGTACATATTTAATTCATCTAATCCTCTTTTTAAACCAGTCTTCCAGGTCTCCCTAATCTAATTATAATTAGCCAATTATTTTAATTGGGTAGATATCTTAATATCATGTGTGGGGCTGTGTTTTAATTTCTTTTTAAAGCAAAGACAGTGCTTGTGTAAGTCATCACTGAGTCCAGGAGTCTGACAGCTTCTAACACTTAATACAAGAACTATATATAGAGCAATTTCAGATGTAAAAATATTCTTGCAAATATGGTTTAGGAATTTATTTCAGGTGTGAATCTACAAATTCACATCTGCTGTCAAATACACTGCTATTACCTACCTGCCAGCAATTGTTTCCAGACACTGGACAGACTGCCACCCAACCCAACGGAAAATTGTTTCAGTCACACTTAAAATTACATGGGAGTGAAAGGTTTTCTAATTTTCTCTGAGACATCAAGCGTGTACTGCTGAAGTTTGGGGTTGTTTTTCATGAATACTGGAGCTCTATTTTGCTCTCTATATGTTCATTAAAAGACTAAAAAAATGCATTTCCAGTAAAATACTGTCAAAACTAGATTAGATGGAACAAACTCTAAGACTATGTTTTTGGTGGTGCAATTTGTTTGTGTCTATTTGTTTTTCTAAGATCCTCAACTGACAAAGAACATTTTACGTTCTCATAGGTCTGGAGATAAATCTTAAGTAATATCAGGACATTATATCACACTGATATAGGCTGATGCAAGTTCTATTGTTCTCTGGCATCCTAGCTTATTAAACTTTTATTGCTTCCAACCCGTCCAGAAAAATTCTGAAAGCCAGTGAAAAGACACCTTTTAACATTATTACCTTAGCCCTTACTGACCAGAAAACCTTGCACTATTTAAAGGGGCAAGTGTATTTCTTTGCAATTGATGATAAAATGCTTATCATGATAAACAGGAAGAAGGAATTGTAATTATGAAAGCCATGAGTAAAAAGGCTCTCACATGACTAACAGCAACGGAAGAATGTTCAATACCTCTACTTTTCATTTCATTACTGTGACATTTTCAATACTGTGACCATTACCATTTGGGAATGGTACTCCCCAGTTCAGTGCACCCACCGAGACTCTCCAAAGGCACACACCTCTTTTTCTCGCTCTCCTGTTTTCCGCTCCCCCTTCCCACTGCAGCAGGTTGGAGAGGAAGGTTGAAGGCTAAAAAGGCAAAGACCACAGGTTAAGACAAGAACAGTTTACTGAAAACAGCAATTAAATAAGAAAACAAACTGTAACATCAACAATACTAATTACAGAGGATATAAGAAAACTCACATAGGAAAAAAAACCCAAACAATAGACAATACTGGATGGCTCCGTTTGCCAAGTTTTGTCAGCCGGAAGGAACCCCTTCTCTCTGGAAAAGAGTCCCTGCCCCTGCTCCTGCCAATGGCGTGAGGTGGTATAAGATAACTTATGTGTCCTAGCCTTTTGGCTACTGCAAAAATTAACCCTGTCCTGGCCAGAAACAGGACAGATATTAATGATTTTAATGCTATAGCTAGGTAGTTTTAGGGACAAATGATTAAAACCACAGTCTACTTCAAAGAGAGGGGGAAAATCCCTTGTCATTAAAATGGGGTTTTTTTGTTATAGCAACCCATGTAAGCAGTGTATTAAATCTCTTCATTTTTGAAAAAACTATTTCCCTAAACAGGACCTATGTATTTTTTCCAAATAATTACTCTCCTAGTAGTTTAAATATTCTCTTCTTATAAGCAGTAATATATATCACATTCTTTTACATAATTTCCTAGGAACGAATAGCCATTTTGAAGGTATACTTCCAAAGGAAAAAACTGTGAAAGTTTTCTTACTAATCTAGGATACAAAGCCACAAAGAGTCAGAGGTAACTTGTTGGCTTAGGCAAACACCTAGGACAATATATACATATTATCTTAGATTACTGCAGGCCTTCTATTTTCTCTGATCCCCTTTACTACTAAGAGTAAAGAACAATATTGATCAAGAGAATGCACTACCACTTGTGTTTTGCACAGTGATGAAATTATAACCTTGTCTCACAATTTTCTAGATGTCATCTTCAGGACAAAATAATGATTGACAATAACTACAAATGCTCCAACTATACAATAGAATGTTGTGCACAATGTGGAAATCAAAGCCACCACAAATACTAAAGCTTGTCTCTCTACAAACCCTTGCATGCATTCCCCAAATTAATTTCTTAGGGAAGTAGAACAAAATACAGCTTCAGAAAAGCCTCAAACCTTTGCATACTATGGAAAGTAGCGTGATAAGAAGGAATTCTCCATCATTCCTCATTTTCTCTTCCTTCTTTCTCCTATTCCTTCCCTTTGGAAGACATGCCACTCAGATGACAACACCAGAGATGCCACTGCAACAAGGTATTGCAAACCTGTCAACACGAGTCAACAAGCTCTTTAGTGTACAAAAATCTTGAGTTACCTCTTACAGAAAGCTCATCAGTGATAATAAATTCATTAAGATAATTAAGTACATGAAGTTAAATCCATGATATTATGATGTTTATGTTGTTAGGGTGGGAGTTATTTAAGGGATTTTAAACGTTCCCATGTAAAGATGTGGGAGATAAAGTCAAGATAGTTTGCCTCTTTCAGTTGCAAGTCTAAAAATTACCTAAAGTGGATTTAGAAAAACTGGATTTTAGTCTTTAATTTAGGATTGCAAAAGGACATTTTAGCTGAATTGCAAGCTTGCAGAAACATACACAGTAGAATTTATGAATCACGATACCTGTAGAACTTTGGCCTGGAAGACATTTATAAGATAGGTGAAAGTTGTAATGTAAGACAATTTCCATTCCAAAGTATGCTTCTGTCTTCAGAATACACCCTGTAATTCTTCACATCTTATGGCTGAGTAATTCTCTCACCTAGAAATAATTTATAAATTCACAATCAAACAGAATTTCCATTTTCTATAACATTTTACTCTCTAACGAGATGTTGCATTTCTCATATTATAGTGGAATCTCAAAACCAAGACTGATGCCTTGAAAATGGCTTGGTTTATCTATCAATAAACTGACTACCACCACTAACAACAGCAGTTCCACTTGATCTAAGATAAATGCTTATTAAATAACTATTTAATTCTGTATGCAAAGATTAGCGATCATAACATACTTTTCTTTGGACAGACCATAAGCACTTTGATACCATAAGACTTTGATGCATAAACAGCAGTTTCCTAAGTAGTGCAAGATCAGAAACACAACGAGTCATTCCATTTCCTCTTTTCAGACTGTTTTAAGGAAGAATGTCCTGCAATGTAGAGATATACAAATCTCTGGAGAATTATCTCTGTTACACTAAAATTAGTAGCTGGACTGGTGAGATGAAGCTGAACGTTCCTAGATAAAATACAGACCATAATGATACCCTGTATAAACAGTTTTTAAAATGGCTAAAAGAAACACAACGTCAATTTCAGCTACCTATGTACAAACAATGAAAAACAAGAATCACATGGAATATAATTACTAAATGAAAGCCAGCTCACTGAGTTCGTGCTGGTTACTCTTCTGCTTGAAAAACCATTTACAGCCAAAGAAAGAGAGGAGCTTGAGATCATAATTACTAATGAAAATTATACACAATCAAAATAAGCAACAGCTAGTAGTTCAGATACCATATAAGATAAAAGACATTAGCAAACGTATTAAAAATACCTGAACATGAATGTGCAAAGCTGAACAACAGCAGAACAATTATAATGTTGAAGTTTTATAGTGCTCTACAGAAATGTTCCCAGGAAACTAATTCCGAGGCTTAGTTGTGGTAATTTTAGTATGTGAACCGTGCACTGCTAATTAGAAGATGGCAATAACAAACAGAAGTTTTAAATTACTGATGTTCAAAATTCAAGAAAATCTCAACAAAAATTTTACAAAACATTCCATAAACAGTTTACTAAATAAATAATTTTCCAACTGGACAATATTACCAGTAAGAAAGCTTCAGTGACATCAAAGAAGAGTACGTATGAGTTTATATTTATATAGTCTAAATACAGAATAGATACAATTATGGTATATAGTAAGGCCTAAGGGCCTTCAAAGTTAAATATTAAAGGATAAAACTGGCTCTTAAAAGAGTTGAAATTCAATTTAAGATCAAACCATGAATACATTTCCCCTTACTCTTACAACTGCATGCAAAAGCATTTTGGCAACCAATAAAAATTGCAAGTTCAAAATAAATATAAACTAGTTCACAAACAAGCATTTCATATTTGACAGTCACCACATGAGAAACAATGCTCCAAAAATAACTAAGAGCAGTCTGAGCATCATCCAGGACTAATTTGTACCGATTTGTACATCTTGAAGTCGTGTGCAGACTTTAGCTTTCTTCAATAGGACAAGAGTATCTGAGCTTTAGACAATCTGAGAAAACAAATGCAGATAAACCTGGTAGAATAATGAAGTAGATGAACTGGAGACACACAGAAAACACAAAGAAAAATATATTCTATTAAACACCTCACTGTTCTCAGGTACCCATAATAAAGGAGAAAATAAAAGTAATAGAAAAAATAGCAATATTTTGTCATAATCCAGAAATTCACAGTTCAAAATCTACACATTCAAAACAATACAAAGAAGAAAATTTAGAAAAATATCTGCATTGACATTTAGAAAATTACAAATACTATCCCAATATTATCTAAATTAATATTTAATCATTTTTGTCTCTTTTCCTAAGAGCAATATAAAAATCAGTCCTAATTTTTTTTTTCTATGAAAACTAATGGGATTAAACATAAAATAAGAAAACTAGTTTCTAGTTAACTCTTAACATTTATTCAAATAACTCTTAACAGTTATTCAAAAGATGCCCTTTCACACACACACAAGCAGGGGTTTATATTCAGTCAGCACATTCACACTGATGCAGTCCTTTTTCTGTCCTCAAACGCTGTAGTAGCAAGCAGCTGCAAAAAACTAGCCATTTCCTTACATGTATTATACAATACTTATGTATTTCTTCTTTATTATGCCTCATTGCTTGAACATACTGATTTTCATATATTCCTTTATGCTTTTGTTAGCCATGTAGTCAAGCAAACTGAGAAGGCAGAAGTGTCTTATGACTGTGGGGAAAAATGAAACCAGCAAATTCCTTTTGGAAAAAGCGTCATGTTTTAGGAATTGTATTCTTCAATTTAGTAATCCTGCTAGTGAAAAACCCCACTCTGCTACTCACTTCCCCTCCCCCTCCAGTTGGAAGAACGAAAGGCAAAGATTGTGGGTTGAGATAAGAACAATTTACTGGAAACAGCAAGGAGATAAGAAAACGTACAGCAACAATACTAATAATGAAAGGTGTAATACAAATAGATTATTTATACTGAAAGCCCACAACAAAATACCGACCAGCTCTTCCCCACTACACCAACCTTTCTCCCAACCAGAAAGGAACATCCTTCTTCTTGGAAGCAAGGCAGAGAGTCCATTTTCCCCAATCCTGTTCAATAAGGTGGTATAGAACAACATAATATCTTGGCTATGCCCCCCTGCCCACTGATCTGGGATGAAACCAGGGTGAAAAGGCTTCTAAGCAGAATCAAGACCATAGTAAAAAAAATGAAGAGCTTGAACAGAAACAAAAAAACAGTGGAAGACATTTAAGAATGTAAGAAAACAGCAGAAGTTTGTTGTACTACCTGTTCCATTCATCAAAGCAGTAGAAAGTAACAAACCTGATTAGAATGAAAAAGTGGCATATTTAGCGTCAATGAGAGAAATATAAGGAAACAAAGGCTCCAAAACAAAGCCAGAAAATAAATTCTGGCTTTCATTTTTTATCACAAGCATGTGAGGATTTGCTGCAGGTAACTTGCCTGATAAGGGTTAATTACCACTCTGTATTTACATAAATGTGTTTAATAGATTTAGCAGATTTAATAGTGCTGTACAACACCACCAGCTGAATATGCTTGCTCCGAGACATGAAGAAATCATGCCTAATCAAAGCTCTGATGCTCATGAGGCCTTCTTGCACCTCCTGTTTGTTTTCTGGCTTGATTTACAGTGAAATCTTCTGAATTATTACTGATGCAGAACAAAAAGGATACTTGTTACAGCCAACTGTGCACCAATATCCTCCCTAAACTTTCTTATTTTATGCAGATCACAGAGTTTCAGAAATGTTATTTTCTCTGTAAGGGGTAACACACAGCACCACTCTAACATCCATGAGTGAGCTGCAGGTTAGATGGCTGTGTAGAACACACTAAATGATGTTCTAGCTTACAGTGTGAGGTTTTTCATGTTTTACATCTGCTCAATTACCTGTTAAAGTTGTACGGGATATTGCTGCAAAAAATGGTATCAGAACAGATTTGGACCTCTTTACATGGTGCATGAAAAGGCAAATGTTTTCATATAAAAATAAACTAGTGAAATAAAATACTTAAAGAGAAATACATCAGCAATAATGCAAACTGTAGAATTGAGAATCAAAAAAGAGTTTCACTTGTATTGGTGATAATCTATTTTTAAAAAATAATCTCTAAAAGTTTCTAAGAAAGCTAAATTTATCACCAAGGAGAACTAAATGGATGACTACAGTGGTTTTATGACAACTGTACCAACGAACCCAAAAAGCAAATGAAAAATGGTTTCCTTATATACACCTTGAAAGCTAACAGGGTGCCCTCTGGAATCCTCTTTGCTTAGTATTAGCAAATCTACTCCAAACAAACATTTGGGACAATAATCTATTCACAAGCCTTTTGATTTGATTAATGCTAAAACTAAGTCTTTGGCACACAAAAGATCCCTCCATTTTTATTTATTTTTTTTTAGTATTTCTTGTTCTGCTGCAGAAGCTATCCATCTGACAAGTCTACTTCCCAAAGATGGCATAAGTTCTACTGAAACCAGGAAAAGAGAAACTGAAGAAAAGCTCCCTATGGAGGATTGCTCCCTGAGAAAGCTTAGGGTGTTGTCAAAACACTTACTAATTGACTAGCTGACTCCTCTCACTTTTAGAAAGTATCTCAAGAAAAGAGAGAAGAGAGAAATATTATTCTCCAAGGGAAGAAAACAGGGGTAGGAAGAGCAAAGTTAAGTATAACTCACAATCTAAGAGCACTGGAGAAATCCAATGGAGGCAAATGGGAGACTTGGACATAATGATACAGAGCAGGGAAAAAGTCAAATATGTTTGACCAGGCTGAACAGAGAGAGGAGCACCAGCACATGGCCTGGTTTAAAATTAACTGGGACTGAGTGAGATACAAACTTCCAGGTCCTGTGTCGAGGCTCACAACTTTTGAAAGGAAACAGTTCCTTAAACATTTTTTGGCAAATGAATAGAGAAGCAAGCAAGGGAGACATACCGAAATACGGTTAATTAAATAATGATGGGAAATGTACAAGTCTGTGACTGGTGACAGAGGAATTTTTTTACTCTCATAGTGTTCTTTAAGTCTTCCTTGGTTATTCTTTTTTTCTTCTTTTCCATACCTCTCTAATTAAATAACATAAAGGTTAATTTCTGTTCTGAAAACTGAGCAGTACACAGCAAAGCATTTCTGTGCTTTCAAGCTTATATTTTCAATATTTGAACGAATCCCACATTAAGATATCTTTATCTTAATCAGACTTGTAACTGTTGAAGCAAGTTTATGAAATGTAATCTGGGTGTCTGGATTCTAAACGCATGCCCAGATATAATTATGATTATAACTACACACACAAATAGCATATAAAATTGCATTTTAAATTATTATTCTCTTCTGAAAAGGTATTTTAAGAGATCTTTTATTATTTACATGCAGAGCAGGTGATATCATCAAAATTTTACCATCTAAAAGTTAATCTTCAATGGAGTTATCTGAGAATTAAACTACAGTAACAAGTCATTTAAATTCCAGACATTAATTTATTCTATATTTCTTTTATCCAAGGATTAAACAATTTCACAACAGAGGGTCCTCTCACTTTCAGGATCCCTACTGATATGGTATGAACTCCTGATGTATTATTAATATTCTTCAACTGCATATTTAAGTAATATCATAATTTGTTTCATCCAAGTATCATAATAAAATTTGATTTAACTACTTCAGTTATGGAATTCAGACTACCACTTACAGCTGCACCAGGAAACCACTTTTGAAAACAGTCAGTGTCATCTTTTCTGTCTTCCTCCAGTCTTCACTTTTGTCTTCAACCAAGCTAGAATTGCCTTTAGGATTTCTGTCACATTCTTGCATGCACACTTTTATCCAATATACATTTTCCAGCTTCCTCCTTTCCTGTTTTATCTTTTTATTCATCCAGGTTTATTATGGGTTTGTTTCTTTGTAGTGTCATTTCAGTCAGTCTTTAAAAAATTCAACACCACTTTTTTGTTTCATAAAATAAATGGATTAATATTTCTTTCTTTTTAAGCTTCTTTTGACAGTGTCTTTTACTTTCTTATTTTTTCTCCCTAGCATTTATGGTTCTTTCCTCAAACTACTCCAGCCATACAATGTTCCAATTTACAAGCAAATGAAGTTGAAAATTCTTGTTTCTTCCAAATTACTGTCTGGTAAAAAGAAACAATCTGTTCTTCTTTCCTGTGGGTTGATATGAAATTTTGCCAAAATGGCTGAACATAATTCTGAATTTGTAGCAGAATAAAGCCAAGTATCAATCTTTTGGGCACAAATTAAAGTTTCTCCCATTCTCCTCACTTATTCTTCTCCTACAGGATAGGAAAGAGACTGTTTACCTCTAGTATTTATCTTCTAACTCCTTTACAACTTATACCACCAATCAAAAATGCTGAACATTCTCCATTTACTGCACTCTAATTTTGTGGTCTTAGTGGATTTTTATAGATAGAACTCTATTGAAAATAAATATAAGGTATTATATTACAACAAAATATAATATTACAATGTAAGACAATATGTTATAATGTATAAATCTAATGTCTGTTATACAGGGATACTCTGCTCACATATATATAATTCCATACCTAGCAATTTTCTCTCCCACCATGAAACTCAAGAAAAAGAACTTTTACATCCTTTGTTGTCCTTTTCCACCCTTTGTTGTCCTTTTCCACTTTCACCTTGCTCTCACCATTCTTACCAAACATTACAATGTCTTACAGTGTGGATCTTTCCACTATCTTTTGACTTTATTGAAACTTACTCCTTACTTTCTTTCTCCTTTGCTTCAAAAACTAGCCTAGAACTTCTGCCATATAACCATGGTAATTGGTATAAATTTAAAACATTTGGCAAATCAAGACAATCCTTCACTGGATAAGGAATCCAAATATGAAGAACAAGATTGAACACAAGCTTCCTCTGTTTCTTAGAAATTACTCACTTTCCTCCCTGTACAAGCTCTCAAGCAAGGTCAGATACTAATTCTTGGAAAATTTCTTTAATTTTTTCTTTTTTAACTTAATACATATTTCAACTGGTCTTAATTGCTCTGATCTTTGGGAAATTCCTTAGGTCCAAGTGAATTCATTTTTTTTTCTCCCCCAAGATGCCCAAGACATCTTAAAAGCTAACAAAACATGTCTTTTTAAAAATAGTTATCAAAACATGATATAAAATCTCAGCATATTCTTTTCTATTTCCAGATACCAATAATATTGTCAGTACATAACAGGAAGCACGGCATGAAAAGTCCCAGGTATTCTTCTCTTCCCTTTTGACGTCCTGCAGAAACGTTTTCCATTCTTTCTACTAAAATTAGTTTCCTACCATGTACACACAGATTACAGCAATTTTCATTTCAATTTTTTTAAATGAAATATGTAGAGTTCCAAAGTATGAGTGGTGCAGTTTGTATCAGTTGCTGCGCATTTCTTCCCTTCTTTTTATTATTCCAAGTGTGTCACTCATCAAATGAATTAATCTAGTTTTTCATCTGTCTATCCGTCTACCTATCCATCCACCTGCCCTTGACTTAGAGGGATGTGATTTTGCCTCTAAGCAATACAATTAAATGTAAAAGTTATTGATGTACTATATCTTACTAGAAGCTATTTGTCTTTGCTAGTAACAGGAAAACATACAATATATTACCTCCAGCAACTGCTCACTTTTTTATTAAGTCTAAGGAGTACACATACATGTCCTAAAGTAATAATATGAATAATACACCTTGTGTACTTACTGCTTATGGAAAACATTACATTTAAAAATTGCTTACACTGACACCACTTTTAGGATTTAGAAAATACAGGCCAGACAAGTCCAGCTGCTGTAAATTACCTCCAATTTTGCATTCAAAGAAATATCACAGTATTGAGTTTAGATCTATTTGTTCAAGTCAAACAGGAAAAAAAAAAAGAAAAAAAAAAGAGAAAACCTCTAATAAAATGTTTTTACTGACTGAAATTAAAAAAAAAAATCTGGTCTAAGTAGGAATATACACTTCTAAATTAAGAAAAACACTGTTTTAAAACTTTCTTGAAGGCTGGCAGTCTGCTTAACTCCGATCTAGACTAAAAATACATTAAAGTATGACTATTTTCCCTGCCTAGGTGGTACAAAAAGTGCCAAGAGTGCCCCTACACTTTCATTCAGCTCTTCAGTCCTAAGAATCTCAATTCCCACTATTCAAGTGCATGTGGGAATAAAAGGGAAATCTCCAAGAGAGAGGGTAAGACTCAAAAGTAGCTAGTCGGGACAGCAATCAGTGTACTTCCCCTTAGGCATGAAGAGGTGAGGATCTCTCACTCCTAAACCAATATTTCTTAAAAATGTAATATAACATGGCAAGCACAAATTTGTTTTAAATTTTAATATTCATGATATGTACGTTATAGTACCAAAGTAGTCCTTCATCATTGGATTTATTTATGCTGTTGCTCAATGTCATGCAAAATTAAGTTGTATGTTTTCAAGTAAAATCACAGTTAAATTATACAGGTAATCTACAAAAGATTTTAACTGTTCAGCACCTATCTGAGCTTTTAATTTCTAATGACTTCAGTGGTATCAGGATTTAAATACAGTTAGGGGTCTGGATTTTAATCTCTGAGTGCCCCCATTATTTTCCAATTACAGAATAAGAATGCAGCCGAAACCAAAAAAAGAGACACAAAAATTACAAGGCATATACTTTACACTTTCTTTGATAAAAGATGTTTTTCCCCTAGATTTTTAAAACTGATGAACAAGAAGATCCCCCTGAACAAGACGAAAGACTTCGTCACTGTGTGGGTGAGCACACACTGGGACAGTGCTCAGAGAGGTTGTGGAATCTCCCTCACTGGAGGTACTCGATGCAATTCTGTGCCGTGTGCTCTAGGATGACCCTGCTTAAGCAGGGAGGTTGGACCAGATGGCCCATTGTGGTTCCTCCCAGCCTGACCTGTTCTGTAATTCTGTGAAACCTGTCCCTTTACAACACTCTGAGGAGAACATCATCTCTGTTGACAGGTGACATTTGTACTTCTCCCAGGAAGTATACTTAGGCATGAATCCAAGTACATATTTCTTAGTAAACTTGCAGCTGTTGGCTGACTACGGCTGTGTCTCTGCAAACACACTGGAAACTGAGACAACCATTTCTAAAATAAAAAATATATGACAAAGATGACATGAGTTCTCAAGTCCGTTAACAATCCATATGCACCACAAAATGATGAGGATGAAGGGGTACATTCTGTGTGCCCACTCCTAGCAAACGCTTCATACAAAATAAAAATTATTTTGAAATATGTAATGTCCTATTTTATATCTTCAAGAAGTGAAAGGGAAGCTCCAGTCTGTCAGAATGATGACAGGAGTTTGAGAGTCCCACAGGACCCAAGTCCTATGACAGCCCAAGATCCATTGTAACATGAAGTCCACCACCGTTTCCTGAGAGAAGGGAAATTATCAACTACAGCCTGCAATTTTCACATATCTGGAGATTTCAGTTACATCCCTCAAAAAGAAAAAAGGTTAAAACAGGACATGTGCTAAGGACGCCTTTGCTTAAAAGCCTTATTCTGTTTGCTACTGGAAGAATTTACAAGAAGTAGCGACTTTTACTCTCATCATTTCTACTCAGTCTGATCCTTAATTCATATTGCTTTTCCTTTAGTTATTTCTTCTGCTCAAGTCAGGTTTTGCACCCACCCTCCTGCTCTGTTCCTGGGCAGTCACTTTGCAGCCAGGCAACTTTAAGCCTTGACTGATTGTACAATCTTAGATAGGCTCTTAGTCCATATTTGCACTCCTAACCCCTTCAAGGTCATTAAAATTCATTTTAATTAATTCGTTTCAAGACAAAACTGAATCTGAACAGGTCCCTTGAAGCTGATTACCAGCATTCCATACTGCTTGCAGCCATGTAGTGACAAGCACATTGCCTTTGCATTTTCCTGTTCTGTCCAGAGCAGTGAGTATCTCACAAGGAGTGCTAGACTATGTCACAGTGGCTAGCAAGACACTTTGACCTTTTGGTACCAGAAGTCACTGTGGGAAGAGCTGAGGCTCAAAGCAGAAGGAAAGAAAGAGTCTGGACATGGTGTCCTTATAAATAAAAACCAAGGAAATGTTCTCAGAGAAGTTCATTTTTCACTGAAGCCAGGAGCGAGATTCTGATCCTGGTGAGACAGCACTTCAACAAACTGGTTCACCGCAAAATTTTTTGAGTTTTTAATATAAGTACACTGCAAGAAATTTTATTGTTAATGTTTCATTTCAATTTATTCAGTTGGAGAATACTTTTCCCATTTCTCTATATGATTGTCTGAATAAAAATAGAAAAATATTTAATTTTAATTGTTTCTATGCTGGTGGTTTCTGTTAACAAAGCCATTTACCAAGAAACTTGGCTGCTTCTTGAGTTGTTACCATCTTTACTGTGAGCTGATTAAGTGGAAGAGAAGTCTGTTTGGAAGGTCTACAAACCAATCAAGAAGTGAAGAAAAAATTATGAAAGACACATTCTTATAGGACCAGAGATGAGTAATCGTTGGTTGAATCCTAGCTCTATGTCTGCAGCAATCCTTCAGAACCCTTCAAAAAACCACCCAATACTTTAAGCAGTGTTAGATACAGGTTGGTGCAACACAGGACTGACTTTCGTCTTTGCAATATATTCACAGCATTGGGTCTATAGGTAAAAAGCTTTAGAAGAACTTTTGACATTTGAAAGTTCATATACAATAGCCAAAATATCATATCATGTCACATCAAAAATGGATACTTTGACAGGTAACAATACAGGCCACTTTCTTTTCAGAGCTACAGCTAGAACTACTGGATTTCATTAGTGCTTTTGGTAGACGTTACACCAAGAGGCTTAAGTCCTTATGACAGATGATCATTTTTGAAAAGTTTTAAAACAACTAAAGCTGCTCTAAACCTCATAAGTATAGAAAACTTTAGTAGGTAAAAACAAATTTACTGTTAAAAAATGTATAGAATACATGATTGAAATAAGAACATTTTAATCAAGATAAAATTTGCTGAAATACAAATGCTAGTATGTTAATATACTATATGTTTTTATATTGCATGTCATTCTATGTGAATTTTGCAGTTCAGAGTCTAGAAACATTTTTCGTTATCTAATGACATCCATCAATAAATTAATTAAAACCAAGTCTCTCTTTCTTACAATGCCAAATGTTTAGATTAACATGTCGGCAAACTGTAGGTCTGAAAGAGCAATATATGTCAAGGCAAACAAAAATGGAGGAACTCACGATCAGTTTCAAAAACCTTTCAAAACTTAAATTCAGCCAGCCTTCCTTTAGCAGAAAACAAAAAAACTCATTAACTTTGCTCATTTATACGTTATCTCTTTACAAAAGACTAATTAACTTAAACGTGTCAAACATCCTCAAAATGAATTTCAATCTATGATGCATCTTCCCAACCCTCACTCTGTTTTATGTATCCTCAGGAATCACTCACTTATGGACAGGAAAAGAGCTTCATGCATGGAATAAAATCTCTCTTCAGTGTTTAGTGCTGGGACTGGTAATATTGCCTGCATGGTAAGTTTTTTTGTTTGGATAGGGGTTTCTCTTCATTTGTTCGTGGAAAAGGAAGGGGTAGAAAGCACTGATTTTTTTCTACATCCATTCAGCTAATTTTTTTTTTTTTTTTTGGCAGATTGCCACATTTTATTCACAAACCATAGAGCCAAAGAAATTTAAAAATAAAATTTAAAAAAAAAAAAAACTAAAAAGCATTTTTTGGATATCTAAGAGCAAAAGGGTACAGACATTCCTAGGAAGTGGGAGAGGCAGACTTTTATTCCTTCATTATTTTCTAGTTAACTAAAGAGCATTTGGAAAATGGAAGCGCTTGAGTAGTCGATCCTTCTCCTAACCATTAGATATTTATATATGTGCCCCATTATCACTTGGTCTCCCAGGAGTTCTGTGAAAGGTGGTTACCAAAAGTCCCAAAACTGTTACCATTCACAGTGATTAAGCAAAAAAACCCATTGATTAAGATGCAATTTATATGATTGCATAAAATATTTCACTCTTCACAGGTGAATGTGAAACACCAGGTTCTGCAGGTTGCTGAATATATCCACACATTATTTTGCTATGAAAAAGGTTTTACTTTGCCACCAATCAGCCAGTCTTCAACCAGGGATTACAACAGGTCTGTTAAAACAGCATTGGTGTTTCTAACAAATAAGAGCGGTTCAAAAGATAAGGCAGAATCAGCAAGATTACTTCCTGTGAAATTCTGAAGCAAAAGAGCTCTGCTGAAGACAAAACAGATGTAAACAGAACTCCTGGAAATTCCAAGGAAGACAAGCCACTCTTCACAAGGTACTTTTTCTGTGTTATGAATGTGATTTAAGTAAACAGTGCTGAAATGTCCTGATTCCCTGATATCTGCAGCAACACAACACAACACAGAGTGAAGAGAGGAACTCATTTAAGTTTCACCCCAGTAAAACAGATTGACAGTCTCTCATTTCTTCTTTCTATTTCATAGCAAATGTGACATGGTTTATCAAGTGTTGTAAACAGCTATTTTAGACTGGTATTTTATCTTAAATTGAATTCACTTACAATAACAGTTCAACATTATTGTATTTGTGACCTTCATACACAGTGATTCTTAATATGTCCTATGTGCTCCCCAGCAAAATTGTGCAGAGAATGCAGAAGGTGACAAAACAGGTCTTTGCTCAAAACTACACCAGTCTGGGAGCTTCAGGAATAGGGGTCATAAGAAAATATGTTCTTTCCAGAAACAACTGCAGAAGTACTTGTAATGTCGGAAATGTGGCAAATATGTTAACAGGCATGGAACCACATCTTTCAGAAAACACTGAAATTCCTGTTGGAGAGATCCAGGGCCAATTGTACATTATTCAATTAGATCTTTGTATCAGACCGGGAAGAGCAGGAAGAAACAGGGAATGTCACCAATTTCCAGGGTATGTTTTTCAATATAATACTAGCAGACTTGAACAGCATTGGAATAATATACTCCAATCTTCTCCAAATTCCTAGAACTCAAAGAATTCCCTTTCCTTGTTTTTATGCTTCTTTATTATGACCTTGTAATTTAAACCATGTTTTACAAACTTAATTTGAATGACATCAACAGAGCACTTGATTCACAGGCTCAGAACTCTAACATATCAGCATCACAGTAGACCTCTTTCTGATTTTAGTTCAGACTAGTTCACCCAACATGCATCTATATAATTTTAGATGATCAGCACATTAAAGCTGATTTTATTCTATTACTTTATAAGTGTAAGATGAATTGAGAAAAAAATAATATGCTTTCACATTGAAAGTACATGACAGACTAACTTGCCAAGTGTCATCACTACCGACTATTTCCCCTCAAGCCTCATTCATACTGACTTCTTGGATTTTATTCAGGTATAAAATTTGCATTTAGATTGCTCTCCTAGAGGTAAAAAAAAAAAGCAAAAAAACCCCACCCTGAAATCCTGTCACCGCTTTTAACCTTATTGCAGCAACAATCACAAAGATTGCATGTGGCTGGAAAGATTTTAGCATATCAAGCTACATTTCAGCATTCCCCCTTTAACTAATCCAGAGTTGTTACCATCAAGTATTATTTTATCTCTTCCTTATTTAAAGTGCAAACAAAAAGACAATGGTCAAGAACACACTTGGGATTAGGAAAGGTTAGATAATATTTCCTTCTACACTAAATAGATAGTAAAGCCAAATAAACTTGCACAGATAAAAAAATAAATGTGTTACACATAACAAGAGAATAATCTTAAAATTACTGATATTTATACAGTTTCAGGAGGAAGCAGACAAAAAATTATACTGGAAATAAACAACAGATTTACCATGTTTTGTTTTAATTTTTCAAATGTAGACATTTCATTAAAAAGGCTGATAATGTGACCATACAATATTACAAATGCAGTACATAATTTCTTGTAGTACCTGTAAATTCAGTCTAACAAATCTCTATCCTACTTTTATCAGTGGAGGAAATGTGACGACTGAGTGGTTTTTGAGTCATTAACTCAACATGAAATTTCTATCAGTTAATTCTTCCCATTACGTTTTAGAAACACAAATAAACCTCCTCTTAGAGTGCACTTCAGGCATCATAAAAATAGGCAGCAGACTGTATTATCCTTTTCTACCTCTTTTAAAAATTCAGAGGCTATGAGATATCTATATATGAGAAAACATGAAACACTGAAAAAAAAAGCCCTGAGAACTTCAGCACTTAATTACTTTGTAGATTGAATTTCTAGTATTGCAAGCAATCTTTTGGAGGAGACTGCTTTCTTTAAAAAAAGATAAGGAACTAATAATCTATTAGCAGCCTGATCTAAGACTTCATACAAATGTAAATAAACACAAATAAAATTCTATGAAGCAATGAAATGAACTAAAATTACAAGCTAAATGTAAAAATTGGCAACACACTCATCTGTTTGCAGAAAGGGAGAAAAGATACCTCCCTCTCCTACAGAAATGCTGGCCATTGAAGCTAAGAAAGGGATGGGTAGTGAGAGAGATAAGGCATTCTTTAAAAAGAGGGCTAAGTCAGGAAGCATAGCTACATGTAACTGCCTTCAAGCTTGCCTTAAAATCTGCTAAAATCAACAGAAAACCTTAGCCTTGAATTCTATGTTATCTAGATGAACTCCAAAGGCTCCACTTCATGGTTGGGACCCACACGTGCCAGCAGCCTCCAGTTGCCCTGGCCAGGCTGTAGCCCTCCATCTCTGCAACCACATCCTCCTGAACCATTCCCGAGAGCCAGAAGATCGCTGTTGTACAACTATTGTGTCTTGGGTAGAATTTGTAGAAGCATTTGAGTAGAAGCTGGCCAGGACAGCTGGGGCCTGCTGGTGAGCCCAGGGGCCTGATGATTGTAACCCACCAACAGTGTGAGCAACATGACTTTGACTTATGTCCTTGGTATATGCACCTCTTTTTTGTGTACATGATTTAAAACAATACCCTGAAACAACAAGTGTAATAGCAATTTTTAAATCATATCTAGATAGAGCTCGTTAACTAAATTCCTATCCTGAATATATCAACAGAAAATGTTATTTTCATACTATTGGTTGTAGACCAAAAGGCCAACAATAAGCATGAAGCTACCAGCTAATCCATGACTTCCACTTAATACCATAACATTTGTTCAGGTCTGTTCACCGTTCCTTACTGCTTTTGTTCACTGTCATCAACACATTGTGCTTGTGCCGATTTTGGCTGGGGTAGAGTCAATTTTCTTCACAGCAGCAAGTAGGGGCCATGGTTTGGACTTGTGCTGGAAATAGTGTTAATGAAACAGGGATGTGTTTGTTATTGCTGAGCAGTGGTTGCACAGAGCCAAAGGCTTTTGTGATTTTCACCCCACCCCACTAGCGAGGGAGCTGCGGGTGCACAGGGAGTTTGGAGGAGAAACAGCTGGGACAGCTGATCCCAACTGATCCAAGGGACATTCCATAGCATATGGCATCAGGATCAGCCTATAAAGCTGGGGGGAGAAGGAGGAAAGCGGGGATGTTTGGAGTGATGGTGTTTTGTCTTCCCGACTCACTGTTACGTGTGATGGAGCCTTGCTTTCCAGGAGATGGCTGAACACCTGCTTGCCCTTGGGAAGCAATTAATTAATTCCTTGTTTTGTTCTGTTTGCATGTATGGCTTTTCCTCCCCCTATCAAACTGCCTTCATCCCAGCTCATGAGTTTTTCAATTTTACTCTTCCAGTTCTCTCACCCTTCCCCATTCTCTTCTCCCCATTAGGGTGGGGAGTGAGCAAGTGTCAGAGTGGGGCTTTGTTGCTGGCTG
The DNA here is from genome assembly GCA_013397935.1 of Dasyornis broadbenti. NCBI lineage: Eukaryota > Metazoa > Chordata > Aves > Passeriformes > Dasyornithidae > Dasyornis > Dasyornis broadbenti. The sequence goes on from VZRN01002263.1 coordinate 1,707,399, forward strand.
GGGTTAAAGCACAACACTTGGACAATCCATTATTTCATGCTGGACACCAAAATGAAAAGTTCTGTTCAACCTCATCAGCCCATTCTCTATGCATATAATTACCAAAGATATGTAACAACACATAGACATAACTCAGGCTGAATCTGATGGTAAGTAAAACAGATCTATTCAAAGTGAGATAAAACTGCTTTGAACATGTGCCACATGTTGTTTTTGGCCCAGAAGCATCTGTGATGCAGCTTTCTAAAAGTACTTCTCACTCTCTCAGGAGGAAAGCATTTATCAGAAGTAGCAGTCACAAACTCTGAAAGTTGTAAAGTGGCCAAGAAAATGCTAATTTAATCAAGTGCAGATTTCCATACGGTAGAAATTCACCATGATCTCAATGTGAGTGCTTCAACAGTATTCAGAACTAGATGTAGAATTACGTTGCACAGGAGGTGATGCTTTTCCACAGGTTCATCTTTCAAATAATGCAACACTTTGTTTGTATAGTCATTTAAAAAAAAAAAAAAAAAAAAAAAAAAAAAAAAAAAGAAGAAGCAGAGAACAAATTGAGCCATGGATATCAATACAGTGCATATGACAGCTGATGGGTGACAATGACAAGGGTGCCCAATATTCTGAAATCTGATCTGGGCAACAAAGCTGGTGAAGGGTCTGCAGCACAAGTCTGGTGAGGAGCAGCTGAGGGACCTGGGGTTGTTTAGCTGGAGAAAAGGCAGCTCGGGGGGAACCTTTGCTCTCTAAAATCACCTGAAAGGCAGTTGTATCCAGGTGGGCTCAGCCTCTTACCCCAGGCAGCAAGTGACAGGATGAGAGGAAAGGGCCTCAAGCTGCACCAGAGGAGGTTTAGACCAGATATCATGCATACATACCGTATGATAAAATTAATTTCCTTGCTGTGAACTATAACTAAAAGTATTAGATTACTTTAGCTATTTTAAACAATATGTCAGTGAGATACACTAACATTCTCTAGACTGTGATTATGAAGGTAAAATCTGCTTTTGTACCTTCTTGTTGAGTGCATACATAGTGTAGAAATGTGATATGAAATTACAAAACTCTAATTGAAGATTGCAAGTTTTCTGGGACATATCTTGAGCAAGACTGTATTTCTCAATAAACTAGTAGCAACATTAGGAATTAGTTCAATAAATATGAGCAGACTTGAACTCCATTTTTAGTGCTCCTTAATGCAAAGTATGACCTAAGTGTTTACTGAAGTTAATAGCATTGTTTTCATTGTCATCAGCAGATTTCCAATGAGATTCAAGGCACATTCATTTTCATTATTTAACAACATAAATGTATTTACATTTAAACTCCAACCTAATAATAAAAAGGAAGAGATGCTGAGAAAACTGAAATAACAGGGGTGGGGGAAGGTGGGTTTGCCACATTTGACGTGCTGTTTGTAATCTGCAATTGTTTCACTAGCTTGTGGCAGCTTCTGTATCACCTCAACAAGCAAATATGTTCTTTTTCTCAGCATTTTAATAGTCATACAACGAAACACTTGTTTGTGACTTCATACACAAACAAAAGTCTTAGAACAGGAGTCAATAGTTATGAAACAGTTGGTGACAGCTATTTACACTTCTATGGGGCTTAAATTATTTTATACATATGTAACACAAATATGTGTGTCTGCATGCACAAATGCATATACTCATGCAATATTCATACCTAGTAAACTCTGGTATTCATAATTCTTATACTGATCTATTTTATTCTTCATTATTCACTTCCTAATTTTCTACTACTGCTTCATTTCAGATTACAAACCATGAAGACAGTGCTCATGCACTGTGGCAAAAACCTGCAATCCATCACCTGACGTTTCTTTACACAAATTTCTATCTCCTATTTATTCTATCGCTGAATCAAATCTGCAACTGCCACCTCCAATATCTGATTAAATATTCCAATTACACAAACTTTTAAAAGTGCCCTAAAGAGCAAGTAATTCCTCCAGTGGCTGTTTTATTACTTTTTCTCACTTGAGTCTCACTCTGAGCTATTAATAAAATAGTTCATCATTTAATTAGCTGGACTGATTGGCTGAAAATTTTGCTGCTTAATAAGCAGAGTGTTCTAGGTGAGCTGACACGAGATCTCTTTCAAATACTTCAGCCAGCTCCTATGGCCACGTATACTTCCACACTCTGTCTCAATAGAGAACATTAACATGCCAACCTAAGCACCCCAGAGAGTGAGCTATTCCTACCTGTTAAACAGAGGCAGGTCTAAACAATTTGCACTCCGGAATTCTACACAGGAAATTTTCATATAACACAGCTCTCCTAATTACCCTGGCTGAACAAGAGGAATGGGATACTGTTTCTACAGTATTTTTAAAAATGGTATTTTAAAAATACATAATGCTCTTGACATTGGTTTTGCTTTCTTTTTTCCTTTGGGTATCCAAATACATTTCAAATGAGGTGGAAAGCTGTGCTTAAAGACTTAAGTTAAAATACAAGGTCAGAAAAGCACACAAGTCTTAAGGCTTAAGACGAAACCTCCAAATTAAATTTGTGAAGTTCAGCATTTTCTTAACACAATGACAAATTCAAGATCTACCTTACCAGATAACATAAAAAATCAGAAAAAGAAGTATAAGCAGTTCATGCAGAAAGCCGAAGTCCACATTCTCAGCTGGATAAATGAAAAAGATGCAGCCCCAGAACTTTATGCCAAAAAAAAAAATTCTGACATGAAATATACACAAATTTGCCCAGAGCAAAACCTTTTGTACTTACTGTTTAATGAAGTCACATTCTGAACAATTATTTCCTTTAGAATCTGTAAGTCTGGTTTTCTTCTTCCTAGTACTGTGAAGAAAATACTTTATTTTCAAGAGAACTTTGATGTAAGATTTATTTGCGTCTCATTATTTTATTTTTTTTTTCTGATGTCTAAATAATCAACAGTCTTGGAATTCTTTAAAATTCAGTGTCCTTCCAAGATAAACTTCCTAACATACCAAGTAGGTTAATACTGAAAGCACAGATATGATATAAACAAGAAATGGTATTTATCTAGAAAAATACAAGGATGAACATATCCATAATAGTTTGCTGCAAAAATGTTTATAAAAATTAGCACAAAAAACATCAACCCACATTTGAATTGGAAACAGCCTTAAACTAATTTTTTAGAAGAATTTTGTAAGACCCACTATATCTCAGTGTGGAATTTTCTAAATCTTGTAAATTCATGTGTCTCTTTAAAAATATATTTTTATATTTATTAGCTAGTACAATCCTGAATCTTCTGAATACATTTTTTTTTTAAATTCTTGTATTTCTTGTTTTACATTAAAGGACAAATATTTTAATTGGCTATGAATTATCACTTTGTATGAAATACTGCTATTCTGACAGAGTATAGCATGTGAACTGACAAGTGTTTAATATAAAACCAGAACAAACTCTCAAGTCTGTTTTATGAATGTTTGCTTTTGATTTCTAGTCCTTGTTCCAAAATACAAAATGACCTACCGTTTAGCATCTGCAAAGGCATGTGGAGGAGAATTCCTATTGACTTCAACTGGACTTAATTAAATTGTCATTTACTTTATTACGAGATAATATATTTGTGTGTAGTTGCTCATGACATAAAATTTTCCAATAATACAGGAGGTAATGGAATTAGAGGGAAATTCCTAGAGGATCTGAAATCTGGAGGTCAGAACTCCTCATATCCAGAACTGATAATAATTTTTGAAATTTCTTGTTTCTGTAGGGAAATATAATATCACTGAGGGGAAACAGCAGTAGTCCTGTGATTGGATGGGAACCGATTAAAAGGGAAAGGATGGAACAGCCCCTTCCAGAAAAAGAAAAGCTCAAGTAAAGAGTAAGAACATCATTCTGTTATGCAGTGTTATGCAATAGCATTCAGCTATCCTAGACGAAAACTGAAAATGGAGGTTTAGTCATGCCATGCTCCTTATCCCATGCCTTTCTGAATGTCCAGGAGAAAATGTTCAGAAAAAAAATATATAAATTCTTGTTTCATACAAAGCCAGTTAGATTTTAAAGAAGGGCTACAGAGGAACTTTCTCCCAGAACATACGAAAAAACTTACGTCCTTCCAACTCTCAGATTTTTCAAAAAGTTTCCCAGTGTGTTTTCTCATTACTTCAATGATGCATATTGAATACAAATTTGCTGCAGCATAGTCTAATCCTCTGTTACTCAGCATGACAGTGACAATAAAAAATCCCTAAAATTATGAAAGAACAATTGCCATTTGAAGGGGAAGGGAAAAGGTATGATAAATGCAACGTTATATACTCCAGAACAGAAAACTCTAGACACTTAAAATGACCCAGGGAATATAATCCTCCCAAAAAGACATTTTAAATAGAAGTAGAGAAAATGCAGTATGTGGCAAACTTAATCAAATGTATAGTATATCTCTCTAAATTTTAGATAAGGTTCCATTTTCATTTTTGATAGGTATTAGTCCACTGAATTGCATGAAATCTCTGCGGATTACTTAGAAGTTCTATGGCTTCTAGTGATTTGCTTTGAAAGAGAACATTAGAGGCAGGCGATATGCAGTTAATCAATAAATAGTGCTTTTTTTTTTTACCACAGAAAAATAAAATCCACAAAAACAAGTTCTTGAATGTAGAGACAGACTCTTCAGATGAGCTAAGACAAGGATCCCAAATCCTGTCAAAAGCCATCGATGCTCCCTGAGAAAGGAGCGTGCTTCAGGTGGTATCATAATTAGCTCTGCCTTTGGAGTTACAGTTTAGCTCGATCTTCCTGTGGCCAGAAGGATAGATACTTCTGTGTGCAACAAATCATAAACTGGGGGACTTGGGGAACTAAACTTGGGTTTCTGGTAGTCAGGAAGCTCACCAACACTCCCTTGTCCCTGTAATATTTTGGCACTCTTCTACTTCTTAGCCCTTCTTTAGGTTGAGAAGCTGTTAGTTACAGTTTTCTACAGGCTAGGAAGTTCATATGAGACCATCATTTCGGACATCCTTCTTCAAAAAAGAGAAAACAGTCGCCCCCCAAAAACAAGCAGCTCCATTTTAAAAGAGGAGTTTTAAAAAGACAGGATTAATTGCTGCACAGAGTTGCATTGCACGCTGAGGGAGTCTAGGCAAATTAAACTAAGCTACATGTGCAACTTCTTGATAGACACCAGCTCAAGACCAATCCCGTATCCTTATTAAATTACTCATTTCTTGCATGCTGCCTGTCTGCTTTAATCTTTTTCTCTCACAGCTCCTTCAAAACATTGGTGCTAAAGGCCATCCTCCAACCACATTCCTCCTGACTCGCTCATGAACTCCTACAAGAGTTGTAAGTGTTCTTTTGAACTGAACACTTCAAAATACCTTTTCATTCTGATCTTCCATATGTACACTGCTTCATATTATCTCCTCAGCAAACTCACTCCACATTTATACATCACTCATTTATTCCCTTTCTCTGTTCTTGATTACATGCTTTTCTCTGACAGTTGCTAAGTCGCTCCACTTTCCATGCATACATGACTATCCTAAATACACTTCATCAGTAGTCGTAGATTCATAGAATCGTTTAAAGCTGCTACCTATTTTCTAACTTTGACTAGGGAAAGGATAACTTTTGCAGAGGACCACGTTTTCATGAATAGTTCAGCTTACCACATCATACCTTGTGCTTTTGTTCTCCCTTCACATCCATTCAATTACCAGTGCAACTGCCAGTTTAATAAATCAAGATTCAGCTATTGGCAATCATGTTCAAAAATCATGAGGCTGAAATCCAAGTTGTTTAGCATACAGTTTTTAACGAGTATCTTCTATAGAAAGGACTGCCTTTCCTCATAGTGCAGTACTGAGTAGGCTGGCACAACTCGTTTATCATTCATGCTTCCAGAATGAAGTTGTGAGGAAAAGTTAAATTAAATCCCAAATCTACCTTCAACTCTTTTGGGCCTGGAAATATATCTGAATTATTCTGCACAATTTTCAGCGGTGTAAAAGGGGTGGTGGTGGGAATTATGGAGGATTAAAACTGAAAGCAAGAATCTGGCAACAGAAAATTTTATCCCCTTCTATGCCAAAAGAATGGACCTACAGTCTTATCAAATGTAGCTCTATAGAAGAAGGTAGGATTTATAGACAAAAGGGAAAAAAGAAAAGAAAAAGTATGGAGGTGGGGCCAACTTCAAAAACTGTCTTGGAAATTATGGATTTCATAGTTCATTAAAACAGAAATATTCTTCTGCCCAGTACTTTACCACTTTTATTCTTTGTTTTATCCTTCTTTTTTAACTTACAGATTTATTTTTTTAAATGTGAAAAACACACAAAAATTCTGTGGTGATGAAACACTGAAGAAAGCACCTCAGGAAGAAGAAATAAGATGCTAGAAGTAACATTTTATTAAAAAAAAAAAAAAA
>VZRN01002263.1:1713858-1766110 GCA_013397935.1 Dasyornis broadbenti
CAAAAACATACTACCTAGTAAGGTCATTCAGAAAATCAGTCAATTCATATAAATCATCTTCCCTTTTGTAATCGGTATTATTGAGCCCTTCCTTTCATTCCTCTCCTTCACTACTTTGTGAGACTCCTGCACATTTCTATTATTACAGGGTTATGGATGAAAGGAGAAGTCCTTTATATACCACACATCAGCAAATCAAATGACATCCTGCAGCCACTTTAGATAGATCACCTTTTAATCCACATCCTGCTGGGTTTTGTTTTGGTTCTGAGTTGTTGCTTTTTCTTGTTGTTTTTTTTTTGTTGTTGTTGTTTTTTTGTTTGTTTGTTTGTTTGTTTTTGTTTTTTAATCAAGGAACTACATAGTTAAAGAAAGAAAAAAGTAAAGTGATCAACAGCAAAAGAACACACTGAGTAAGTGCTGAATCTAATATCAACATTATGGGGTTTTTTTAAAGGACTGAAACAGATGTTCTAGTTCAAAAGAATGTGACTAAAACTAAAAAAATAATATTGCTCAAATGAGTTTATACAAGGAACAATCATTAACCAGTAATCATAAATGCAGCTTGTATTTATTCGTTGCATTCCTCAAAGATATTTAGGAAATATAAGAGTTGCATTTACCCGTGTCAAAACTAAGAATGGAAGAAAATACCATAGTGTGATAAAACAGCATTTCATTAAAATTTCATTAAGCTCTACACAGTTTTAATTTATTGAACTTCATAAAGAAAATATCTTTGTACTTCAGATAAAAAGCAAGTATTGAAAGACCTGAAGTTAATTATATAGTGAAATACTTTAATACTACATTGAATTGATTATACTGTTTTCAAAAAGACAGTAAAAAATGCTTGAATTATAACAATAGAAAACTGAGAAACAAAAACTAAGCCATGAAAATCAGAATAAGATACATTTTAAAAATAGAATAATAGAACAAAGAAGCCCAAAAAGTGGCACCAAAAACAATCCAGAGTTTGAAATTGTTTAATTGTTCACATTCACATTGAACTAAAGATTATTATTCAGATGAGGGATGATTTAATTAAACCATATGTTATATAAACGTAACAGTATGACTCAAAATTGTTGTGAAAACAATTTCATGGTTTATATGTCTCTTCCTAAATGAAAGCACTTCAGCTGGGGAGAGCTGAGGTAGGCAGCATTGGGATTTTTTGCTTGAAATCAAACTGCAATTTCAAAGAACGCACAAACCATTACTTACTGAAAGTAAGTCTGCATTTCTCCTACTACAAGAATACATGTTTTAATCATGAAGCCCTAGACAGGCTACATGACCTAGACTCAAAATGAAGGAGGAATTTCTGTAGTGGTGACTGTCTACTGCTCATTTTCCATTAAAGTCTGGTCATGTCTCACTGTATGAAGTCACTTTTTGAATGTGTGGGAATCACCAAGTATTTTGTCGCTACTCAAACTAAACAGGTAGAAAAATACACCTCACTTCTACAATGCAGTGTCAGACCCCAGACCATGGTTAAGCATGTCACTAGTTTACTTTTAAGTGAAAATCATGACTGCATTTTTCCTATTGTATTTGAATTGTATGCCTCATACCAGTTTTCTTCATATTTGTCTTCTATGTCTTCCACTGCACAACTGAGTTGACAGAAAGAAAGTAGCCAATTGCAGACAATGTAGTGAACATCTAAAACCACTAAACACTAAATTTGTGTATTTCAAATCACAACAAGCAGACTTAAGGAACTACTGCAAATATTCTACATTACGGAAAGATTTGACTGGTTGGCAGTAAACATTTAATATTTCTTTTTATGTAAGACAGTAAGTCTGTACAGTATTTGGATTATCTAGCTCTCAATTCATTCTGTCCATTAAAGCTAGCAAATGCATACTATGGATTACTATTGAAAATTCAAATATTGGTCCAAATCCAAACTATTCTGTTTAGTAGACAGAACATTAATGCAAATCTGTGTGTATGAAAAATCAGTTTGTTATATGGCAGATTTGCCCTCAGTTGTCTCTTTTAACAGTGTTTTATTAATTAGACAGACAATTTTGTTCAATTTCAGAGATCAGCTGCTGCTCTTACTTTACATTGATTCTTACTTTTGGTGTTGGTAGGTGCACTTTTGTGAGGCTACCAAGCCCTTTAAGAATGTCTCACCACTAATTACCCAAAGACCTGGCAGTACGTTTTTAGCATACTAGAGCACACTTCAGCATGATGCACAAATGAATGTTTGTAAGATGTTCTGTCATTCAGATTGACTTTATGATGAGAGACAACACTCCTCTCTATCTTTTGAATATATTAGTCACATTTGAATACATTTGACAAAGGGAGCTGCCTTAAACACATTAATTAAATTCTTACAGGTTTCATTAATAAAAATAGATAACTGAGTAGATCATTAAAGAATAATTTATAACTTAGGTCTTTGTGTAATCAAGTGACAGTCCCCAGACATTAAGTCAGCACGTTGTGGTTACATGCAGCTGTACATGTGTGCTGTTGTTTCTCCTCAGCCAAATATATCAGGTGGAAGGGCTACAGTGGGATCAAGGAAGAAAAACTAGGGGATGGGGAACAAGTCTATAGATAATGTAGGGATGTTAATTCTGTTAGTCATGCAACAGCTTTGTTTGACTTCTAACAGCCAGCTCTAGATGGAACCCAAAATACCAAAACCTCTCTTTTGGAGTCAAGATGAAATTTGTCCTTCTATGAGTTTTGTGTTGGACTCTTACCTGTGTATTTGCTGTGCTGCACAAATCTTCAGATATAATTGTAGCAGTGAGACAAATGGTTTATGATAACTGAATGCATCTAGTTCTTTTTGTTGCCAGTTTTGCACCAGAGCTGGAATATTTGCTGTCTGCCTGGACTGTGCTAGTGCTTGGTTGTTCATTTCTTTTCAGTAGCAGGAATGCTTAGCTTCTCCAGTTTTGATGAGAAGCTGGGTATGGCACTGGATTCCTGCATCTTTGTTTCATTTAAACAAGACACAGGACTGCTTTCTTTTTTTTTTTTTTTCCCCCAAAGATGATGTCACCCCAGAGCTCACTGCGTGACAATGGAATTGTGTTTATTGAGAGAGACACTGATGAACAGGTTGAAGCCTTCATTGTTTGGATGGCAGGTGACTTAGCAGTACTGATAAAAGAAAATATAAGGATTATAACCAGCAACCTAATGGCTGCAAACAAAGGTGCATATTGAAAAAATGGAAAGACATTATGCAAGTCCTAAAACCAATACAGATTAAACACTGCAGAAGTACCTCTATCTGGTTTATTCCTCCCAGTAAAAAGCTTGTGAATCACAAAGCTGAAAGTGGTGCTGCGCCAGTGCAAAGCTGGCAGTTGTTAGAACCAGTTACTGTAGCAGCAATAAACCAGCTTTATTAAGGTATTTCAGCTCTACTGTTCAGTGTGGTTTGCTCTCTGTGTCTTCCTTCACACTTAGGTCTGCTGCACAGGTTGGGGAAACCTCATCCTTGGAGCTTATCAAGCGTTTTCAAGCCACTCACCTTGGCTACACAATCACAGTTGATCTGACCTAGTGCTGGTAATACTTATACATTTATTTGTCAAATCATACTGAAAAAAAAGTATCATCATCCTAATCAGTTCTGGGTTAGCAGCAACAAGAGAAAAACCAAACTAAAGCAAAACAGAAAAAACCATTTTAGACAGTTCATTCAATCAGGACTTGTTCCTACCTAAACAATTTTTTCAAGACCATCACTGACAAATCTGACCCATTTCACTTGTAGAAGGCTTGAAACCTCTTCTTCTTTGCACTTTCTTCAAAACATAAAATTTATCTCACCACATAACGCACAATAATGAATAATTGCATTTAATCAAGTGATAAAACACTGAATTGAGCAAAAAGCAAGGCAAGAGAGGGCCAAATGAAGGAAAATCTGCTGCTAGTACTCTGGGACAGGGGCTTCTGGTCCTTTTCTTGGCAGGAAAGGGTTCTTAAGAGGCAGAGAGGAGAATGGCACTCTGGATGTCAAAGTGCCTTGCTACAGTTTTGAAGCTAAAGGCTGCAGAATCCAATTGTGACAGGAAAATGCCTTTAAGAGGAATGAAAGCCTTTTGTGAAAGGAAGATGAGAGTCAGCTGAAGGACAAAAGTCCCCTTCAACCAGTTAATGGGGCAAACTAAAGAGATCCTAATGAAACAAGAAAGATTTCCTTTTTCACCCGTAGGTGCTACGTTTTCATCAAGAGCATGAGAAATGTGAGAATAGCACTGAACCATGCAATGGAAGAACAGGAGAGGACAGGTCAGTGGTAGAAAAACACTGAGAGTGAAATGTAGACTCTAAAAATGCACATTCCAATGAAAATACATGTACTTTCAGAGCCCAGTGAGTTACTGTCAAACTCATGCATGCAAACAATGCACAGGCTCTGTCCTTTGATTTTTGTAATGCTAAAAATGCAGATTGTTGATAAAGATACTTGTTGATACAGAACTGGCCCCAACACTGAGCCTTGGAGAACATCACTTCTGAGATGCCAGGTGGATATAACTCCATCCACTCTCTGGGCTTGGACATGCAGCCAGCTTTACCCAGAGAAGAATGCACCTGTCCATAGGGATCAGGAAGCTGATTGTAAATAAGCACTGCATAAAATAAATCATGTTTGTTCAATTCACATCTTTAAAAAATAAGTGGAAAAAAAAGAAATCACCACAATGCTGAAGGAATGAGTGTTTTTAATACTTTCTACTTGTTAAAACCATCTGTTTAATACAAGGGTTTATTTATTCCAAATTTTAAGAATACAGAGAAGCTTTAGGGGAAAAGCCAAGACACATATATCAAGATAAGCACAACACTAAATAACACAGACTATGTATTTCCACCTCTCAAATATGTCATGTTCGTCTGTGAGGAAAGGTAAACACCAAGGCAAACAGTAGCAAAGAAGCCCATGCTTGAACATTTAGGACCTTAGAACATTTGAGTACAGCTTCACCCTTGCAAAATGCCTGTGCCACACATGATAAGGGACACCAGGAGAGAATCAAAATAGATAATTTCAGTCACCCAAAGCTCTTGAGACTTGGCCTTCACTGTTTTGGCATGGAAATGTGGGTACACACAGGCTTTCTCTCATACCTACCCCTTGTCCTTACTTTGTCCCATACCTACCACTCTGCAGCAGTGGTTTCAGCATAATCAGTGTTGTGGATTTTGCTTCATCTCATTCTCCACCTCTGCAGGGAACTATTCTGTACATTTACAAAACACAGCAACAAAATATATCCGTAACTTCTGGAATATTTTTCTGAAGTCTGTCCCTTATTCTCTCCGCAAACAGAACTTTTTCCAGAAGCCTACAGGTTTTTTCAGTTACAGATGTTGTCTGAGGCACTGCACAGTTTCACTACTAAAAGAGTTATCCTATATAAAAAGCCCTTCAAACATCCAGGATAAAATAGAAGGGACTGTCTCAGGAAGTTCACTGATTATTGTCTTCCTTATTTACTGACTTTTTCTGGTGCTCTATCTGTGAACATAAACACTGCCCAGTAAAATATATAGGAGCTTTGTAAGTATAAAGGGACAGATCTCTTCTTGTCTTCCTTAGTGAGAGATTATTTTTTTCTAGGTTTGTGTGCAAGTTTGTCCTTATTTCACAAAGAACACAATGAAAAATTAAAGATACAACACTCTTCTGATGTGCTGTTGATACCACTTCGCCATTTCTGATTATTTGCCCACAGCCAATTCCTGTGTTTCTTCTGTAATTAACAATAAGCAATAGAAAGCAAATTCTGCTACACAAGAGACATGTCCATTTCCTACACACATGGTAACAAGTTTAAAAACCATATTTTGACTGGAAACTTTTGTGCTTCAGATCCACTGAAGCTGGATGAAAATGTCTATTTTTGTTTGAGTGCCTACATTAAGAGTTCAGCAGCTTCTGGGCTCTCTCATACTGAGAGTTCAGAATATTTGAATACATCTTGGGAAACTTCTCCCTGTTCATGCAATGCACCTCTCCTCCTGCAATAGAAGTTGTCTCTCATGAGTATTGTTCTATCAGGATTATTGCCTAGAGGGGAGGAATGCCTTTTGTATCAAAAAATATGAAGCTTGCCCTCTAAACTGGGTGTCTGGCACATTCTGATCCAGTTCCACAGAGAGAAAATCATGTGGGCTCAGCACGATGGTGATAAGCAATCTCTTAGGCAAGATCGTGAGTGGCTTCCTTTCATTCTAACAGCTGGAACCTCAAAATATCCTCCAGGTAAGCTGGCAAAGCAGCATTTTGTAACCTTTCCAAACTAAGCCCTACCTGCCTTTTTCTTACACAGAGAAATAGGTGGGGAAAACACACAGCAAACAAAGCTCCATGCAGAACACTGATTATTTTCCATGCTCTCCCTCATAAAGTGGGTAAAGAAGAAGAGGGTTGACAGAAGATGGCTCAGATACCTCCTGCAGATACTTCCTGAGAAAGGATTGCCCTTGAAGATAAAATGGCCAATCTAAAGCATGGTAACCAGCTTGAAAACCATATTTTTGCTGAAAACTTTTGTGCTTACATAGGTGAAACAAAACCTGAAATGAGCAAAACTCTTTTTTAAAGTAATACGGCCAGCTCCAACTCCGCTCCAAACTTCCACACCTATAATGTTCTCCTTCCTTTCTTTTCTTATCCTCTTCCAGTATTTGCAATAAAATGAGCATTCTCAGGATTTTCTTCTTACACAACTCAGTCTATATTTATAGCTCCTTTTAGACCATCTGTTCATGTGTAAATACAAGACTTTGTGCTCAAGAATAATCAGGTAACAATCAATTGGCAATACACTAGCATGTAGCATTACATCAGATGGACTGAAGAACAATTATATATTGCTTTTCTCTCAGGTTAGAATGGTGTCTAGGTCTTATACATTATCTTCAGCTAATGGGCTGCAGGTTAACGCAAGCTTTGGAACCTAGTGTTGCCCTTCAGAGAAACTGGCAAAATCACTTCACCACGAACAAGAATTCATTTGGAATTCTACACCATTTGTCCTCTGAGTTACTTCTTTTCCTTTGTGTTTCCCAGCTAGTCTTACTCTTGCTTTATTTCCTAATCTACTTCCCATACCTACTGTATTCCACCCCTTCTGCCTTCTTCCCCAGTGCCTTCTCTCCAGAGCTGCAGGTCCATACTCAATCAGCTATCCTGCCACCCCTTCATGATATGTCCACATGGCTCACACAACATATGTCTATACAGCCACAAACCCCCAGTCATCTGTGGCAGTCAGGCTAGAACTGTGCTGCTGATGTGCACAGATATGTCTTCTACACCCACACATCCACACCACCACCACCACCCCTCACAACCCAAGGCAAGAATAAACATTGCAAAAATTTGTTGCTTGCATGCCTGGCACCAGTTTGGGTATTTAAGACCGCAGTCCAGACTGTTCTGGTACAGGAACGTGAAGCAGTATAACTAAAAAGAGCATTTAATTTCAAAAAAAAAAAAAAAGGTTTTCCAAGGAAAAATAGCAAACACAAGAGCCACCAANGTACAGAAACGGGAAGCAGGAAAACAAAAAAGAGAATTTAATTTCAAAAAAAAAAAAAAGGTTTTCCAAGGAAAAATAGCAAACACAAGAGCCACCAAGCAAAGCAGCAAGCTTACACCAAAGAATCATAGAATGGTCTGTGTTAGAAATGACCTTAAAGATTATCTAGTTCCAACCACTCTGCCACAGGAAGGGCTGCCACTCACTAGATAAGGTTACTCAGAGCCCCATCCAAGTTGGCCATGAATGCTTCCAGGGCTGAAACATCCACAATCTCTCTGGGCAACCTCCCCAGCTTCTCAGCTGTTTCTCTCCTGTGCTAGAAAGAGCTCGCCAGGTACTCTCCACACAGTCTGACCTCCAAGACAGCCAGCTTTATTCACACTGCTAGGCACAGCTCTAGAACTAAAGCTGCAGATTCAGATAAACGGGCTTGCACATGACTTGGCTTTACGCATTTTCAACACCTTTCTTCACTACAAAACACATCACAGAAAAGTTTAGATGAAGCCTGTGTGCCTAAAAAATGTCTTTAATTAATCTTACCCCTGTCTGCCTGAAAACAAAGGCAAACACTCCATTCAGCAAAAGCCATGTGTTATCAGCAGCCTCCTCTTTTGAAAACATGGCCTTCTACCCTTCCTTAAAAATAGTTGCTGTTAGAAGACAAGTCTTGTTACACACATATGCTGCTCTTCCATTTACCATCATCTGCTTCCCACTCAAGTTAAGTGTTGAGAACAAGCCTCCTGGCACAGAGTGTGTTGATTTTCCATGGTACAAAGAAGGTTTAAGCGAAAGAAAGAGGATAAGACTCTCAGCTTCCCATAGCACAAATGCAGAAATTGTATTTTGACAAAATGTTTTGTCAAAACCAGCAGAAAGATTTTTAAAATCTCTTTCTTATTATTGTTGTTTGGCTTGTTCATATCATATTTTTAGAGGTGTCAAGGGCAGAAAATTCAGATCTTGTAGAAAAACAAACAAAGTGATCCCCAGCACTAAATTAATATTGACATTGGTAAGAAAACTGACAATAAAACCTGTTTGCTCATCAGGATCTGAGATACTTTAAAATAACCTGACTAAGATCTGATCCAGCTTCTGATTTAAACATGCCAGAAGCAGACATCAATAAATACAGCTGATACTGCCTAATGGGGATTTCAGAGAAAAAAAGCTTCTAAACCAGATTTTAATAACAGCAGAATTTCCAGGAGGAAACTTCATTTTTATTTCCCCTTACACACAGCTATTTAAAGCACAGCATATAGGAAAAAGCACTTAGCATAAAATAACAAATACACACAAAAAAACCCCCCTATAATAGGAAATATGTATTTTCTGATGTACTTCTTGGAGTAATGTATAGAAAATATAAGTCCAGGACCAACTTCAAGTAATGCAGTCATTGCCAAAATAATAATGCACTTCTCCAGGTTATACTGGGTAAATAAAAACACCAGCTCTTCTTCTTTTTATACTGTGAATTATAAAATTTTCAGTACTTATCTAAGCCACTGTAAAATTACCCCCAGGTTAAAAACACACCATAGTTACAGACTACTCTTCCGCAGTTCTATTGTTAGTTTGGTGGAGGAGCTGATTTGCATTGTTCAAGCTGCATTTGGAGACGATTGTTTTCACTGACAGCAAAGGGCCCAGACTCTATGCCTGACACAGGAACCTGCTGTAGCAGTTTAAAATCAAGTACTGGGAGTATCCCATGGTTATGCACAGAGTGAAAAAACAGGCCATTTCCACAAACTATGGGTAAACACCCAGAGCAAGAAGTTTCAAAGCTGTGTCACCTACTGATGTCAGCAATAAAGTGATTGTCCTGCCTACATAATACTAGTTCTGGAGTAAACCAGTTGTAGCAAAAGTATGAACTTTCCTCCCTTTCTTTCCACACTGGAAATGTTTAGACAAACGACTTCTTCATCACTTCAGGCCTTGTTCTCTTCTGCTCAAGAAAGTTAGTGCAATATATTCCTTTTGTAGTTTATTTTTTTTACATAGAACAAAGAACAAAATGATCCAACATCCCACAGAGAGTGCCTCACTGACAAAGAAATAAAAGATGAGCATTAATTTCTTGTAAAAGCCTGACTTAACATACTCACAAGAAACAATGGTTGAAAATTTAACATTAAGTTGCTTAACAGACATTTTATGATAAATAGTATTTATACCACAAAAGCTACCTACATACTACTTTTAAAAGGAAACATGATTAAAAGAAATATTCAAAAATACACTGGTTACATAATATTTTATCCATTTACTCACCCAGCATAAAATTTCTTTGTGGATGTTGCTTTCCATGCAGCTTAGGTTCCTTTGACAAACAACATGTGAAATACCAATCCGTTATGTTCTCATCTGCCAGTAATGTTACAACTAGTTTGAAGTTTGGAGGGGAAAGGCAATGTTATAAATAACTTTTTAACTTAAGATATAAATAACTTTTAAATTCTAATACATAAGTTTTTTAATTATACCTTTCTTAAGTGTCTGTGTTATCATAGTGATAACAGACCAGCACCTCCTGATGCCAATCCCCAAACACTTCAAATGTCAAGTACAAGAAAAACAGATCAAATATCAAGTACAAAAGGCCAAGGTATCTTGATGGATCATCAAGGAAGTTGAGAAATAAAGTATGGACATCAATCACTAAACAAAATTCCCTACAGTAAAGGGCTGGAAACCAAATCAATTTATATAGATTATTGACTTGAAGGTTTACTGAGATTCCCCACCTATAGCTGTTGCCTTTCATCCTGAAGTGCTCTTCTAAAACCTTCTTTTACCAGGCATGTTCCATCAGCTTTATGTTTCTCCAGTCCTGTGTCTCCTGAAACTTTATTTCTATGTTTACAAAGTAAGACAGTTGTTTAAGTAAATCCATAGTGGTTTTACCATGACTTTATTACACCACAATACCAATGACATTGATAAAATCAGTGTGCCCACTGCATATTCCTGAACATTTACAAGGTCAATCAACTTGCCTCACCTGTAATGGTTTCCTGTGCTGGATTCAAACCCAGTGTCCTGACTCTTCCTCTTCCTTCTTTCCCTGCCCAGTTGCTCTTGACCTAATTTTGAATCACTTGAGAGATATGGAAACAGTGAATAACCAATGGTTGTTGAATCTAAACCTAATCAATTTAACTTGCTGATGCTTAAGTATCCTCAGTAAATACCTACTGTATTAATTAGCCAAAACTGTTTTCAGTGCTGTATTAAACGATCTATCAAATAAAAAGCTCAAGGCAAAGTGAAAGATGATTCCCAGTTTGTTTTTTTTTTTTTTTAATTTCACTAGTCACTAGATTTTACAACAACAAATCTTTGTAATACTTAAGCAATGATACCTTGCCAAGAAAGTGACTTTAAAAAAAAAACAAACTACTTTTACCACTAAATCATCTTCAAATTTCACTTCTTTAGTGGCAGCTTAATGATTTGAAGGATATATTACTATGTTACCACCATGCACCTTTACACAACGCTTCTGTTCCTGGTTCAAAGCTTGTTTTGCAAGTCTTTCTGAAAAGGCTTCTTTTCCAGATATCTGAGTTAGGACAGAAAGAGGATTAAAACTTCTTTCATTACAAAAAAAAATACCTCACAAACTCTAACAAACTAGATACAATATAACCTAACCAAAACCAACCAAAATAACTTCGTCTCACATGTAGAACTTATTTCAAACGTTCTCTTCAATGATTATCTGCAATAAAAGATCCTTTCTAATTAATCAAAGACACAATATAGAAACTATGAGAACTAAAATAATAAAGAGTAGCAAAAGCATCCAACTGGGTATTTTATTTTACTTTATTTTAATAGATAAATGTAAGAAAATTTCCCTCTTTTGCCCCAAAACATTATCAGCTTTCTGAAGAAATTTTGTACTTGAAATCCAACGAAGATTTTTTTCACTTGAACATCCTCCCATGTGACTCAAGAGGAAAGCAGCCAAAGCTTTTCTTTATTGTCATATTCTTAACTGGACTTTGTTTTGCAGCTCAGAGCTCAGGTGCTCAAGAATTTCTGAAGGCAGTGCCAGGGAAGAGTAAGCTTCAGTGTAACACAGATGTGAGACCAAGAAAACAAAAATGAAAGAGCTTAAAACTTTGATGTCACTTCATAACTCCAAGATGTGACACCTCAAGGCAGATATCTGTATTGTCTTCATATAATTCCATCCTTCCAATTTTTCCAGCTGTTTCTTTTTTTCAACTGACCAATTAGACTATTTTTAAACTTTATACCGGATGGTTCTCTTGCTTTTTTATTGTCCTTGTTATCTGCAGATTGATGGTGTGATAGAAATGTCCTGTATAGGTGTACATCTGAAAAATAAAACCTGCATGAAATGTGATTTCATGCATAAAGGCATTACCCAGCAGTCAGAGTAAGGAAGCTGTGTGCAAGGAAGATGTTCTTGTGCCTAGACTATCAGAGGCTTTAAATGCTTGGTTTCATAAAATGGCTCCAAAGACTTTGGCATGATGCCAAAAAAACAACGCTTAGAAAGAAAAGGATAAAAAATAAAGCTGCAGAGGGAAAAAATGTAGTATCATAACTGCCAATCATCCATGCAGACTCATCCATCACTGCAACACCTCTCTAACTCACTTTGCCATTGGGATAAAAGAACACCATTAATCTGTCCAGCTTTTGAAGCTGCGCTGATCAATTATGGTTTCCAACAAACAAATCAAAACTTACACTTAATTAGTACTTCTCCGGTATAAGCGCTAGAAGCTTCAGTAAAACTTTGACAAAAGTAGGTTTAAGTTATAGTAGGAGGGCTTTTCAAGCTCAAAGTACTTGAATGAAAAATCTGAGTGGGAAAGAAATGATTCAGATTCCACTATTTTGCATAATCTTATTACATAAAACTACACAGAATTTGGGGATTTTTCCATTGCTCGCTTGAAAATTGCAAAATCTTCAAATATGTCACAGCACTGTCATTTTTCCAGACAGCTCTGATGCTGATCTTTACCAAGCTATACAGCACCAACATCCAGCTGACAGTGACATTGCTGTTATTTTGCTGATATCTCTGCAGCACAGCATCTTTGCAAACATGGAAAATTCCTGTATTAATGAGAGGAATTCAGCTTGGCATAACCAACCAGAATCAGTGGGATTATTCTGACATTTGTTATACGTACATATCCATAGACACTGAAATTTCACAATATATTTAATTACCAGCACCAGTCAAATCATTAATAATAAAAAGTTTATGATAACTCAACATGATGGAAAACAGGCCTGGACTGAATTTCCTATGTGGCAAATTTTCATGACATTTAATATTGCAGATACATAAAAACAGATGTGATCAGGTATATTCAGCTTCAGCTGTCATGCAATATTTAAAATTCAGACTTTTGTACAGTCTGGAAAATAAGTATACAAGTGAACAAACAGAGAAGAAACCTCTTCAATTTTGACTTTAAATGTAACTTTGCTAAAACAAAATAAATCCAACAAAATAGTTTTCCCTCTCATATTTTGTTAGGGGAAATCAAAAAAATTCAAAGGGTGTGTTCAATTATTCATGATCATTAAAAAGAGAATGAACAAGAAATCTCACTACATGAATGCAGTTGTCAAAGTGAAAAGGGGAATAAAACACAAATTGGCAAAGCGCAAGTAAGGTACACATCCTTGTCTGAAATAACAGAATTCTAAACAGAAGGCAGAAAGACCGAGCCAAATGCAGAGCGAACTCTTAAGTCAGTAAGATCCCATGGGTTTAATACCCTTAAAGAAGTAAAAGTCAGCAAAAGTATCCCTGAAATAATTTCACCCAGGATTTCATTAAAACAAAAGAAAGGGAGGGAAAGCAATAAATTGTTGGAAGATGCTTGCTCAACAAGATTCATATTTAACAGTACATTCGTACTTGAAGTACACTACTATTTCAAGCAACATAAATATATGAGATCTTAACAGCACCTCATCTGGGACATTCAGGATCAGGATATGCCACGGAGTATGCCATGAATGTAAATACTAAATTGCCCTTCCTGACAGCTACAGAGATACTAAGAACTGACAGAAGCACTTTGAATAGTGAAAATATACATACGTCCTTTACTGAGGTACTTTTCAACCAACTAGTCCTTGTCTCAAACCCCCAAAATTGTATTAAGATTTTAGTTAGGCTTTAACTGTTGTTCTTATAAATTTGTCAGCCAAATATCCTCCACCAAAGCTTTCATGGAATTCCATAATACCAAAAACCACACTGATTTTGTAATATTTGTGTGTTCAGTAAAACAGAAGATATTTATTAATGCTTTTCTGTCACAGCATCACCACCAGAAAAACTGTCCCACTCCCCAGAAAAAAAAAAGGGTGAATTCAACATAATATTCAATATATCATGTTACTATTGGGTATAGCTGTGATAAACCTATCCAATTTAAGGTTACATGGTAAGGCTAAGAAAATGAAAGCAGCCATGAAGTAGGAAAGACAATGAGTACTTAAAATAAATAGGGATTAATACGCAAAATTTCAATTTTGGGAGAAATTTAAGGTATCAGAGATTCTACAAAACCACAGAAAACTCATGAAAATAAACTCAGGAAAGTGTTAGTTATAATAGCATATCATAGAACTGTATGGACATAAAACACTTGGAACAACTGTACAAATCTGTACAGTGCTGCATAAATATCCCTGTGCACCCTGATACAGCACAGCCAGAAGCTCTCAAAGAGCAATGCCAACTAATGTTTACATGGAAGAGGGGTTAACAGGATAGTTAACAGTGAGGGAATGTAAGACCACAGCTGAAAGTGAGTACATAAATTTCAAATGTCTGGTGCTGTCACAGACGTTGAAATTGGCTTGGAAAAATCCTATTTCAGGTGAAGTCCACAGAATTGCACAGACTTGGACTGCCAAAGGGAAAAATGAGAGGTCAAGAAACAGCTTGTGTACTAGAAGGGACTCCTAAAACATCTCTCACTGAACAACAGGAAGAAAGTAATGATTTTTATGCCTTCCTGTAACAGCTGTAGATATATACAATGGCTTATGGTGCTCTTAAACATTAAGTTAAAAAAATGAAGCAAAATAAAGTTCTCTTTACCAATGCAACCACCACACATAATCAACTGTAAGCAACCTTTTAATGGAGAGCAATTTATATTAACAAGCAAAACCCAAGATCATGATGTCTTGCAGGGAGAATAATACATTGCTGAAACTGTTTTACTTAAGTGACACACCAAATGATGGGAATACAGGGAAAGAATGATTTCAGATAATAATTTTTCCTCTTACAGAAGATGTATATGGGATTGCTAATGGAAGTAAGGAAGTTGATAGCAGGCCCTAGCCTGATGGACGTATTTAAGCCAAGCTGCTGTGCTCATAACTGAGATAACTAAAGTTTAACAACTAGTGATCTACAGGACATTACACCAAATTATCCTTCTGCCCCAAAATATATTGAACTCTTATATAGTCTGTGTTGCGCATAGACTTTAGTGAATTTCCCGTGTAAAAGTGCAAAATTTGATTGGGTTTGTGTTACAGATTGCAATATCTTTCTAAAAGAACAGAAGCTTATTTTATAAGTCTATAGGAACTCTTAAATATTGATGGCATCAGCAAGAGTCATTCAACAAATTATTTTCCTGTTTCAGAATCAGCATGAGTAAATGCAATTGATTCTATCAACACAGAAAACAAATTTAGGAATAGAGAAATACATCTCTGACTCACTGCTCGCAGTTATCTGATCAAAGATAAATCCCTGAGCTGTTTCCACCAGAGATTGCTTTGCAGTCATCAGGATTTACTGCAGTAGGCAAATTACACAACTATATGGCAAAACAAATAACTATAGCTTTTCAAGTTCACAAGTGACCACTCATGAAGACTCCAGGAAAAAAATGTAATTTTCTTCTTTTCTCTAGGATTCCAGCCTCTCGTCCCCACGCACGTTCAACCTGGCCCTAGTTAAAAACACTGTTTTGAAAACCAGTAAATAACATTACTACAGGATTGTACTGAGAACTCTGCAGAAGACTTTAGGATCTTGAATAGACAATGCCTGCTCTACCTGTTCTTATATCTTGGGAGAAATCTTTATGTTGGCATGTGTAGCTGGTGTAAGGGAATCTGTCAGGGTGCTCTGTGCCAGCCTGTGTGGCAGAGTAGTGGATATTATAAAAAGATAACATCAGTCTCTCTGGAGAAGGTTCATGAGGAAAGCACAAGGATATTTGTGAGAAGAGGAAGCTCCCCATGAACACATTCTGTGCAGCATACTATGGAAAAGTGCATCTGATGCTGCACAAATATGCAGTTCCCAGCACCTGAATGGGTGTAAGATCTACTTGTATCTGTGTTCCTCTTCTTATTCTATCTTATAAAAACAGCTACTTTATTACTCCATTTATTAGGTCTTTCTTACTGAGTTCCAAAAGAGCTCTGCGGCACTTCTCTCTCCCTATCATCTTCCATCTCCTCACAGTGCAGAATAAGGATGTAGATGTTATTCACATACAGAAGTTCTACAAAAACAAACATGCAACTATTCATCCTCTCAAGCTTCAGTTCGACAACAGAGTACAACTTTTGCTTACCCATACAAACCCAGTTAAACAGAAGTCTGCACAGACACTGATAGATATAGATATAAGTCTCTATATCTGCAAGAGTTTAAGATATCCTTTCTGATTGACCATTATACCCTTCTGCCAGAGAGGATTGCTTTGCAATAGGATAGATGGAAGTGCTGGCTAATGTGGGGATCATAATTTCTAAGACTAGGGTAGCAATCACTGTTGCCAGAGCATCCCAGACTACTGTAATATTTTTATTTTAAGGAATGTAAATCATAGCTTTGAGAGGTGGAGCTACTATAATATCCTTTTTTAATGTTAAACAATAATGGAAAATAAGGGGGCATATGCCACCCACAAATTCGTTTTCCAAATTGCTCATAAAGCAATAAACCCTAAGCAATGCTGCTACAAAAGCTGTTCAGGAACACGGAAAACACAAACTGTTAGAAGCAATTTTAGAACAGAAACATGATCTTATTTTTAAAACAGCCTGGGGGCTTTATCAATCATTCAACTTCCTTCAAATTTTAAAATTGCAAGAAACCAATGAGAGCAATGGTGTATCAGTGGTTCTAGGTTTTACATTTGTACATAACAATTTTAGCACCAAGCGTACTGAATTTGTTTCCTATTCTTTGGAGGGATCCACTGAAAATATTAAAAAGAACTTTTACATATGTAAATACCCACAAATTCCAGTTCCTAATAAGTTTTTCTTTGTATTTCAGGACAAAGATTCCCCCAAAACTTCTAAATTTGTGGCTGCCCGTGTAATCTGAGTGAGAATGCTGTACCTAGGTTTGCCCAGACTGAGCAGAGATATGTGTTCCTTTGGTTGGTTTGTAAGCATACACCACACACACAAAACAAACAAAAAAGAAGACAAAACAGAAACCAGGTACAATATACAGCAAAGGTTTTTCAAAATGTGAAAGTTCACCTGTAATACCTTTCTCTTTTTCTAACAGCTGCAGGGTTGTGCCACCCAAGAACCAAAGACATTTTGTCAAAACCACTTTTTCCCCATTATAGAGACACTTTCTAAATAGAAAACTCAAGAGGCAAAAGGTGAGTCTTTGAAATAGAAACTGCAAACCATGAATGAATACAAATAATGAGTACAAATACACAAACATCAGCATTTTACCAGGAAAGAAAGCCTAAACATTTCATTACTCTTTAGTGCAAAGACAGAAAGAGGTTTAGGGGTGGGAGAGGGGATCTACTGATTCAGTCTGCCTCTGTATCAGGGCAAGTATCAGACATTTATTTTTGTATGGCTGGCAAAATGCTCCCTGGCTCTCCTCGTACAGAAGCTTCTCCTGAGCTACTCATGAGTCAGTGTGATTTCCTGTGGGAAGATTTGAGACTGTAAAGCTGCAGGGAAGGAGCAAGGAATGCTCAGACATCTGTGCTGTGGGGGCAGAAGGGAAAGCTGGGGCTTGATCTCCATTTCCCCATCCCAGTCTAGGCTCTTCTCATGCATCCAGAGCCCTTACCACATCAGTTTTTTTATCTTTTTTCTTATTGTGTTTTAATTAATATTCTTAAGTCTGTTTGAAGAAAAGCATTCCAGCAAGATAATTTTTAAATTCTAAATTTCTAAAAATCTGCTTTTTACAAAAATTTATTGAGTGTTTTTATAGGACTGTTCAGAAAACTGTCAGTTTCCTATTTCCCCACTGACACAGTGGCTTCTGTGATTTGTCACAAAGATTATCTCTGTCACATTGTATGACATAATACAAAGAAACTCAGAAAATGTGATGTGACATGCCAATTAATGCACTGAGCCAGCAGGGAAATTTAAAAGCAGTACATGTTTTAAAACTTAGTTGCCTTCTTTCTGCCCTACTCCATCCCTCCTCTCCCCCAAGGCCAAATGGTTTCCCTTCAAAACTGTGAGAGTCATCTCTTCAATATCTGTGTTTAAGTAGAAAATTCTTGTTGTAGCAAACAAATATTTTCTCATCGGCCAAAGTGCAGACAAGTGATTTGTATTTAGTGCAGTCCAGAGTCTGAAATCACATGTACAAAGACTCTTCCTGAAGTGGGTAAAGAAATAAGCTACCAAGAACAAAGCAGTATTTGGAGAAGATCAATGAATAAAATTGCAGTGCGTAAGTCATCAAACAAGGTGAGACAGAGAAACCTGCAGCATCTGAGGGCAACATTGTGCCATGAAATCAAAAATGCATCCTAAGAAACAGTTATCTCTTCTCAAAATAACCATTGCTTTCTGCTGCATGACCAGTTGTGTACTGCAGATGCATGCACGGTTCCACATGTCCACAGAGCCAGCTGGAAACAGGCTAGTCAGCAGAAATTGAAGAGCACACTTGAAAGGGTAGATTCCACTTCAAGACTTGGAACTATAGAATATCTAGAATCACAGAATATTAATGTCTTCTATAGCAATACATAAGAAAAGGTATTGCAATACTGCAATGCAGTGTGGTAGGGTCTCTCAATAGCAGAAAGTAATTTTGTTATTGGTTTATTTTGAATTGCAGTACTACAGTGTCATCTTTGTGTCCCTCCTTTATGAGCCTATTCCTATTGTCTCTGTCATGCTGAGAGGAAAAAAAAAAACCAAACAAAAAACAACAACACATTTCCTATCCTCAATTGTGAACATTTGAACATTCATGGAGTTAGAGAAACCTATTCTATTTAAAACTGAACTCAGAGGTTAGTTTGTTGTAACACTGTCATCAGAGAATGTGTTTCTTTTTCGAATCGCCTCACTTATAATGTCATTACACTGGATAATAAGAATAATTCTGAGAGATATTCTATTATTATTCTACGGTAAAAATATTCTTAAGAGTAACTTCAACTAAATTTCAGGATTACGTTTAAATGTGGACAAATTCTGAGTTTGACACAAGAATTTAGTCAAGCTTCAAGAAAAAAATTCTCAAAGCATTTGAGTGGTCTACTGTAAAATATTGTTATTGTACCTCAAGAACCACAACATGGGTAATATCCTTTTCTTACATGGGTAATATCCTATTATGAGTATTCTATTCATAATATTCTATTATATTCTATATTCTATAAGCTAATATTCTATTCATAATAGGAATCCAAAAAATACTTAGAATACAAGTATCAGTGTGCTCTCTGACCTAAATTCCTTTGGCTGAGTATCATTTTATATTAAATGGTTTATATAGAGGTTATATATAGGCTTTCTCATAATAATGTCATCACTTTCTTATTTTAACAAGTGGTAAAAACTCTGTGTACTTGGGAGACATATGCAGAACATAACATTTTAATCACTTTTTCTCTGCAGATTTTAAGAGTATAATCAAAAGATCATAGTTAAAAAACCCTGAAATCCCAAAGCATCCCAAGCAATGTCTTGATTGAAGTAATTTTAACCTATAATGTAATAAAATCAGATTTAATAGTTTATATAAAAAGAATGAGGCAGTGCAAAATATCATTTAATGTACAGTATATTTTAGGAGTTTCTACTTAGAAGCACACTATGTTTCCTTTTCTTTCTTACTTCAACCCTTGTTTAAAGTAGAGCTCTTAAGCATGTATATAAATATTTCAGATTTCCATAAGAAAACTTCTACAGAGGTGGAAAATAACATTATTGTTTAGCTGATCTGAGAGGTAGCAGACTTTGGTAGCACCACAGAAATCATATTTGAAACTCAGTACCACAGTCCTATAACCCCAAGAGTGTCCAACACCATATGGTTGGACTCGTTCTATGCACACTATGCTCAGAAACAGAGCACAGGTTGTCAAGCTGGCTACACACCAGAGCTCAGGGACTAAAAAAAAGAAAATCCACAACACAAGAGCCGTTTTTAACTGGAAAATACATTTCTATCAGCAGAGAGGTTTGAGGTAAGAAATAAGGAGTGACACCCACCACAAAAATGAAGGAAAAACATCTTAAATTATCCTGTAAGAGAAACAAATCTTTTCTCAGATGGAAGGTGGCCTGCATGATGATGATGGTCTCTTGATCTTGCAGAATTAATTTTGCACTGACCACTGACCACTGCAGAACTGTACAAGAGACATGAAAACATCTTGCTTTCCACCCTATGCCAAGCTGCTGTTCTGAAGATACAATTAAAGGTTACTGAGATTCAAATCTTTTCCACTGGATTTGCATTCAGTAGCTAATTCTGCAGTCAGTTGTACAATGCAACCTTCTCAAACTGCAACTGAGGTTATATTCTACCCGAGGCGCCACAAAAATTATCCTTAAAAGACATGCTGAATCCATATTTGCAACTGAAATTACTTTTGCCATACCACAATAACAATGTTTCAAGCTAATCAATGAAAGATGCTTGTCACAACAAATTCCTTTTATTTTTATACCCCTATTTCCCTCAAAGGTAAATGAAAGGACAAACATGACTTCATGAGTTATGACGGAAAAATTGACTAGTGACTGCTTTATGTTTACGCCATAAATAAAATATAAATATAGGAGATCTGAGTCAAACTTATGAAATGTTTAGAATTTGTGGCATTTGCAAGTAAGACTAAAGTGTGAAATTTTTGTTTTAAATAAAACACATAAAGTGTGTATTCTAGTACAACATTAATTGCAGTAAAAATGGTATATGCAATATAACATTTGGACACAAATTTTCCCATTCTGGTTCTGACAACCTATCTTTTGTATTGCCATGTACAGTATGTTAAAAAGGCTTAGCAACTTAATTTAGAAGTGTTTTTCTACAATGTTTCATACTCTTGCAATTAAAACACCGAGTACTAATTGGCAAATCTTACATTTAAACTAAGAAATACTGAACTGCAAACTTCACAATAAAATTACCAGTTTAATGTGAAGGAAAAGAAAACACAACCAAAATTTCTCACACTTTTCCAATAATATATTGATATTTACAACCACTTCATATTTCCTGGTTTATAAGTAAACACTTTTAAAGTTATGTTTTTTCTCAGCTTATCTAATCACGTATATAGCTTACTAAGAAGCTAAAGAAGCTGAACATGTATTTTTTTGAAAGTGTTCAGATTCTATAAAAATTTCTAAAATTTGACAGAATGAACTGATTCTGCTGTACAATACAGCTCAACAGAGAAAAGCATCACGAATGACCTGTTCATCTCTCTCCTTTTCTACAGGTGGAATATTCAGTAGAGATTATTCACATCTAAGGAGAACAAGCATTCTTGGATAATGATGAAGCAGTCAGCAAGGAGACAGACAGATGTATGTGTAACACAGATTTCTGATACGTAACACTTCAGGATAGAGAGATGGGTTCACATGAAACCCATGAAGTTCACCAAGGCCAGGTGCAAGGTCCCACATCAGGATTGGGGCAGTCCCAAATACAAATGCAGGCTGGGCAAAGAATGGATTGAGACAAGCCCTGAGGAGGAAGACTTGGGAGTGTAGGTGGATGAGAAGTTCAGCATAATCCAGCAATGTGCACTGGCAGCCCAGAAAGCCAGCCTTGTCCTGGGCTGCAGCCAAAGCAGCGTGGCCAGCAGGGCAAGGGAGGGGTTCTGCCCCTCTGCTCTGCTCCACTCTCCTGAGACCCCACCTGGAGTGCTGCATCCAGCTCTGGAGTCAGAAGTGAGGGCATGGACCTGTTGGAGCTAATCCAGAGCAACGACATCAAGTTGATGAGAGGGATGAAACACCTCTCCTATGAGGACGGGCTGAGACAGCTGTGGTAGAATTACCACTGCTATGCTTGATGCAGCATCCTGAAGTGATTTTAATTCTCCCTTCTTCATTTAACACTCAATACCTGTCTGTGTAGACACTGAGGGAGTCTACCTGAATAAGTGTTATATAAGTATTATACATTCTTTGATCAGAAAGGTATATTTTCTAGTAGAAAATTTTCCCTTTTGCCTCGGTTATATTGGTCTTTAGAGGCCACCCCTGTT
This sequence comes from Dasyornis broadbenti, assembly GCA_013397935.1. Taxonomy (NCBI): domain Eukaryota; kingdom Metazoa; phylum Chordata; class Aves; order Passeriformes; family Dasyornithidae; genus Dasyornis; species Dasyornis broadbenti. The sequence continues at coordinate 1,735,952 of VZRN01002263.1, forward strand.
CTTCTTGTAATAAAAAGAGAACAGGTATTATCATATTCATCATACTCTGCTCTATTTAACAGATTTCTTTTTTCTTGTTAAGAGGGAAGTTACAAATAGACTATAACACAATATAGGTAAAGCAAGTCGGGTTTTTTTTGCTTTGTTTTGTTTTCAAGAAGAAAAAACATATTAAGTTTAATTACTTGGAGGGAAATATTTTAAACATGTGAATGATCAGTTCAAATCAGTTCAAAATACCTCCAACATATTATATATGCATAAATATAGGCTACAATTGCCATTAGTCCTTAATTGTGAAAAGAAGGGAGACTAAATTAAATTATACCACTCATATAATAAAATAAAAGTAGAAAAATGTAACAGACTTTTTCATTAGAGCTCAAAGAACACATCAGAGAATAGAAAATTAATCAGATGTCCTGTCTCAGAGAAAAACTAATCACATATGCAAGTTAAATTGGGCAAAGTAGCTTAGCCTTAATGAAAGAGGGAATTTGATAATATTGGCACACTTTACAGCAACATTTTCAAAACAGGGCATATCAATCTGAAAAGTCAAAATGCTTCATTTTTGACATTTTCTAGATAAAATATTTCAACCTTTCCAAGGCTATGTCAGCAGGTTGAATACTTCCCATTATCTTTTCAGAAGTCAGAGTCATATAAGAAGGAGAAAAACTTTACCCAATCACTCATCCTACATTCTATTCAAACCAAATGAACACTTACAGTGCGAGCATGAGGACAATATAACCCTTGTTATATTTTCACCAAAAGTATCAATTCAGAGATCTGTGGCCTTTTATGGAAGTCAATTCACACTTGACAGTGTACCTCCCACTAAAGCTATCACTTTTATGAGGAAAATCTTCTGGTGTTAGTAAAGAAGCATACAAATCTCAAATTATAGGTTATAGAAAGGAAAGGAAGAAAGCAAGTATATTTTTCTTACTATTTTGGAAACATATATCACTAAGAGGAAAAAATGTAAATTTGAATTTGATTTACCTCCTGAACCGAAACATAGATCTTGACAATTGTTTTCCTTTGTTTGCATCCATTTTGATTCAGACAAAACCAAGTCCAAAACACACTACAGCTGGGGAAACGAAAAAACTGTAAGAAAGCTGAAAATTTTCATTCTCTGGAATTTGTAGGAAAAGTCAATGGAAACCAAAATTTGGATTAACAAAACTGCCAAAAGGAGCAACAGCAGTGTTAATAGCTCTATTCTTACCCTGCAAAGCCTGCTGGTTCACTCTGCATGGACAAGCTAAATAACACCACCAACAGTAAAACACTGCCTACAGATAATGACAGAAACACATCCTACGACACCTGTGTTGTTCATACCCAAAAACCCACACATAACATCTCCCACACGGTTAAAATTATACAGTACCACTCTGAAGGCATAGAACATCTGCTTGAAATTAAGCTTTATGGAGGGAAGGAAATACAGGACGAAACAACCCATGCGTCAGATTCCTTACCAACAAGAATACAATAATTTTCAGCCACCAACACTCCCCTAGTGGAAAAATATGCAACAAAATACAAGTTACTGCTAATCGCCTGCTAAGCTGATGCTGCAATTGTTTTGTGAGAAAGTGAATGAGGATATGTTTGCAAGTCTTATGGAAAACACAGCTAAAAATATGTTCTTCAGATAAGTTCTGTTTGGAACCAGACTGTGTCATTAAAGTCTCACTATAGAGAAGTCACTTTTAATTTAAGTGACAGGATATAATCTGATGGAAATGAGTCACAGGAGATCTCACACTGAAGTAAAGCACTCTTCAGGGAGAATAAAATGATCAGGAAACAGATCATGTTTAAGATTATCCACTGATATCACAACAAAATGAGGGGCAAAGTATACAAAATGCAGCATGAGGGGATGAAATGTTCCACTACATGGCCTATTAAACTTTCCTATATCTTCAGAAAAGCAAAGCAGTTCCAACTACAGACAGACATATTAGTGTTTTTATAATTCCCAGTTAAATACTGACTTCTCTAATTTACACAGCTATGGATATAGAACACAGATGTCACAGTTAGGATTTAGAAAGCCTTGATGAACTTTTTCCTTGAAAAACATAGAGCTTCTATTACCTTTATGTTGTCAAAAACAAGCAAGTCAAAGCCTCCTTAAGAGACTTCTACTCTTAAGAGAATTTAATTTAATTTTGTGAGTTAAAAAAAATTTGAACTCACAAAATTAAAATAAAATCAAGGACCCAAACCTTCCAGCAATCAGATGGAAAGATGTCATGGATAAGAAGGCTGCTCCTGTTGATAAGCCTCAGTTGCAAAAATTAAAGCACAGCCTTGAAAAATACCAAAGAAATGCAACTCTGCAGTTGAATGAAACCATATGTTCTGGCATTGCTGGAATAGTGGAACAGGTGGCAATAATACAGGTGTTTCAGGTGTTTACAGCCTTAAGGGGCTTCTTTGGCAGTTTCAATCATAGAAACAACCAGTTGCTCACCCTTTGTAATGCCAAAATAAAAAACAAACCCAAGAGCAGTGATACATGACTAGCAAAGAAAAGCAAAAAGTCTTCAACTTGATAAAGAGATCTGACAGCAATTCTGCACGCTGATTTTGCATTGCCATCTTATTAATAACACCAAAGACTACATTACTGCCAGGCAACAACAGGCATGGAAAATAACATGAGCTTATCAATACAAGTAAACTGAATATTGTAAACCTTCCTCAAAAATCAAAAAACAAAAAAACCCCCAACTCCTATTTGTGGAAACAAAGACCAAAAAACAACAAAAAATAACTCCTATTTGTGGAAACAAAACTCTTCTTCTGAAACAAAAAACACAGGCAAACAAATCATGCTAAAATTAAGCGTAAGTCAAATAATGTTTTTTGTTGTTGCCAGAGCCTTTACTGCTGCATATGTAATGATTGTTTTATTAAGGGAACTGCTTTTCGCTGCTTGCTCTGAGATTCTGTCGGCTGCATTTCTTTGGTATAGTTATCGCCCACCAAGGACTTGCTGTTAAAACTCCATGCAACAATTTCTCTTCATTATGTCATCTGGCTAGAAAACATCTTCTCTAGCCCACATGTTATAATTAAAACCATTTGAATTTGATGTCTTCAAACCCAAAGACTTCAAAACACCAAGTCATACAGAAACTTGAAACAAGACACACAAGGGCATTTTGGAAAACAAATTCTCAGGGACAATGGAAATTAGTTCTTCATGGAAGAGCTTTCCACGTATCTCACTTAATAAAGCCAGTGAAGAGCAGACCTACTAGAAAATCCAGCAGTTTCCTCTCAAAATTTTGCCAAAACTTTTGTTCTGTCTTACTACGATATACCAAAAAACCCTGGTTCTTCCAGGAAGAGAAGATAGGTATTTCAGCAACTACTTTTTAAAAAGGAGGAAGGAAAAGTAATCATAAAAAAATAAAAATAGAAAAATGGATATAACTGCATAGAATAAATATTTTATAGAGTTTGGGGGTTTTAATATAGTTTTATAACTCCTAGATAAGAGGCTTTAAAAGATCCAATAGAAGAAGCATCACAGCAAACGGAAGATATTGGAAAGTACAAGGAGTATCTAAATTATGCAAACCTCCTTAAATTCACTGGACAGAGAGAGAGGTTTTAATGAAAGTACACAGATTTTACCCATTATGTTAGAAAAGACTTTGCAAGCTACACAGGAGAAGTGAGAATTTTTCTTCAACTTGTTCATGAATTTGCAATATAAGAACATCAATACTATAAATCAGGATGAAATGGATTTGCCATTCCGGTCTATTCTGTGCTTTATTTTGTGATAGACTACTTGAGCATCATTCAACAAATCTGGAACAAGGTTATGACTTTTAAAAGCCACTGGAAGACCAAGATTAACATAAAGAAAGCATTTTTCAGAAGTGTATGTTAGTCCATATTTGTAACTTCATATTGAAGTTTAATCTGAACAAGTTAAAGAAGTTCAGTAATATGACTACATTTCTGCAAAACTATGCTCCTTTCCTCTTTATAGAATATCTTTAAATTAAAAGGGCTTATTTCCATGTGAGGATTTTTGTTCATTTGTTTGTTTTCCTTAAATATGGAAACACTAACCAGAAATAGAAAGTAAGAACTCACAGAAATTATTTGATGAAAAGACTTGAGTACTTGCCTTCTGAGGCCAAATCCCTTTCACCACAAGTTCCAACAAAACACTCCAGGGTATACCTATTTCTTTAGATAAGTAAGTGAATATAAAACAGGAAAATTTCTTGTCAGCACAGAAAATTGTAAAACTAAAACACGGAGAACTCACTTCAGCTGCTTAAAATTTAGAATGAGTACCTGTATAGTAAAGGCAAGCCAAGAATATGAATTATATGTGCATATGCATAACATATACCATACATTTAAAAAGCATTTGAGGTAGTATCTATTTCTTTTTGTTTTCCTTGGTATTCATGATGGCATTTTGTTCAACCTCTTTTTGTTGACCAAGTCTCCCAGATCTCTCAGGATATGTTCCAAAATAACACAGCATTAAGTATTAAGGGTTGATTTATCTTTTTGATTTATTACCATCTTTTTTTTCATGTATATGTAACACCAGTCTGATCCAGAATGAAGAAAGGAAGGGAAACGGTACAGCTTATCTACTAAACTAGAAAAAAAATACTACTATAATCCTGAAAAAGAGTGCTGCCAAGCACACAGCGTCAAACAGGGAGGAAAGTCTTGACTACTTCAAGAACTGAACCTGTTCCCGAAAAGACCTCCTAATTAAGAAAAAGTAAACCTTTTATAATTAGTATCTCTACACCTTTCTCAACTGATCTCATTACTCACTTTTATAATTCCTTGTTTTTACTCTACCTCAAGAAGCAACTGATAGAAAAGTAGTGGTGTTTCTCTCATCTTTCCCCTTCTTCTGTGTAGCCAAAGTCCTGGCAGAGCAGGAGCTTAACCCTGGAAACCTGCTTGCAGGCTCCCATTCAGCAGCTGTTTGCAGCTCTTCAAACACACCCCGAAAGTTTGTTTTCTGAACTGGTTAAGCAAGAAACCTGAAAGAGTGGTGAGTAGGTTTGTCCTTAAAACTAGAGAGCAAGGGCAAACCAAGGGTTGTGAGGAGAGATGGCAGAAGAGAACAGAGGCAGGGGCTGGCATGGAAGACGGGAAGGAAAGCCGTGTAACCTCAGACACCTGGGAAAGTCAGACTGCAAGTGAGCTGGCAGCCGGGATGGTTGTGGAGGGCTCTTTCCTTATGCAAAAGGGCCTGTCACCACAGAATGGTTTCAGCCAAGGGGCACTAGAATTCTTTGAGGTGACCATCTGCCCCTGTCACCAGCAGCAATCTGATGGTGCGGCAGTCCCTGATGCGTGGGCTTTGTGGCTTGCAGGCTGTATGCACTGTCACAGCACCACGCACAAAACAAGGGAGCCACTCCTTCCAGTATCTGGAAGGGGTCATCACAGAGGCCTCCTCATGTCATGAGACACCTCCTTGTCTTCTGTTCCAGGCCCTGTAAATACAGGGGCCCCAGTAGCTGACTCGCAATTTGCTGAGCTTTGAGGCTCTCTGATGCCAACCATCATTGGAGAGGAGAGGACCTGGAGTAGAGGAACTGCCCGCCTGTGCATGGCACACCAGAGTGATGGCTCCCAAAACCACAGCTGAACTGGAAGCCATACAGGAGGAGTAACATTGCCAAAAGGCTGTGCAGGGACATGGCCAGAAGAGCTTACTCAAGCTCAGCTGTAAAACTATCAGATGGCAGTTTTGCCAAGGTAGCCTTTGCTCAGAGACAGGCTGGGCATTGGTCTGCCAGTGGGAGGTGATGAGTGACAGCCTTTGCATCATTTGGTTTGTTTGGTTTTCCCCTTCATTTATTAAACTGCCTTTATCTCAACCCACAAGTTTTTCCTGCTTGCCCATCCTAATGTGGGGGAGTGAGTATATTACTGGATAGAAGCTCAGCTGCTGACCATGATCAGTCCATATTTTCAAAAGCAGAGAATGTGGGTGTTTTTCCAGAGATCAAGGCTTTAGGACTTGATGTAAATACCGGTCCAAAAGATACTAAAAAATCATACATCAGTATTTTTTGGTGCACATTTTTCTTTAACACCCTGGCACAGATTTAGGGTAAAAATGCAAGTGTTTCTTTTAGCAGACACCTGATCTGCACAGCTGTCTACCGTAAATGTCAAAAACTACTGCTGTGACAAAGTCAGCAGAAAGACATCAAGCTCTGGAATAAGTGGGGCATAACACCAGCTATAATCTTTGGAGTTTCTTCTCCAATAAGTTAACCAGTTTCATGAATTCTCACCTAAAGTCATGACATGTAATGCTGCCACTGAAACAACTCGAGCTAGATAAAGAAACCAGTTCAAGACTGCTATCTGAGGCTTTGTGATTAATAAAGTCTGGGGGGTTTTTTCTGTATTTTCTGCAGTATATGTCTTCACTTCAAATATGAATATTTGAGACACATTTGCTGTGCCATTTTTAAAACATCAAAAACAATAGGGTGACAATATTATATTATATCAATACCAATTCTGTTTTCAAGTTAGCTTACATTAGTCATATAGGCTTTACTTCAATAAAAGTACCTGCAGTGCTTGCCTTACTTATGAAGCTTCCAAGAAAACATGATATCAGCATGTATTCTGATAGAAAAAGAAACAAATCCCATAATTGTCAGGTGAGTCATGACTTCTTTTTAACTTGATCTTTTTATTCTTAATAGAAAAACATGTAAGGTTTTCCATCAGAAACTGCGTTCTTCTGGTCAGTGAAGAATTCACAAGATTTTCAGATTTATAGGCATATTCATGCACCAACACTCACCTGAGCAATTCCTTGTAGCAATAGTTTTTTGTTTTTTTCTTTTAAAAAGCTACTCATAAATAAAAATGTATTACAGACATCTTTTTATTTATATTATTTTTACAGCTCTATTATTGATTATGAGAAAGATGTTTAAGTTCACTTTTCTTCATCTAACACTAAGCTTTTAGTCTTCTGGAAAATGAGAATTCTTGAGGGGTATATATGGTTTACTGAATGATGTATCTATAGCATGAAGAATGGAATTATTTGGCAGTTATAGGCATATTTACCCTGGAAAGCTAAATGCAGCTTGGCAGACCATCCATCACCATTTCTACTCCAGTCCACAGTGCAGATTGGTCTTCCTATTGCTCCATCTCTAGGTCACTAAAAACTTCCCTTCCTGTAAAATAACAAACAAACAAACAAAAAATCCTGTGGATTGAACCAATACTTTAAATGCAGTAAATTATATTAGCTCCTTGTCATCTTTTTGCAAAGTAAACACTCGCATTCTGTAATAAGAGCATTAATACTGCTGAACTATGTAAAAATTAATTTTACATTTTAAAGTGTTGGTTTGAAATGAAAATACATAACGAACCATACTCCAACCTTTATTAGCTGATATGGAACAATTTCTGGCACTGAGGATAAACAAGCCAAACAGTACCTGCTTAATTACCTGTGATCCTATTGGGTGCACATACTTCATCCTTTATGTAAAAAAAATCCACAGACTAAATTAATTCTGGTTCATGATACAATGTCCAAGTTAAATATATATAATATATGCACACACAAATAAGTTGCTGTTTTGTTGTTCCTCTACACATATATTTAAATACTGAGACATGGATGAAATATAAAAATGCAATATAGCTTTAAACTAGCAAATAACTCTGCTTTAATTAGCCTTTCCAGTAACTCCTAGAGGTTTAATATCACATAAATATTGTTCCATAGGGTTGTTTTTGAGAACTGGCAAAGCCTGACTGATTAAATTTCCCATAAAACCTCCCAGTATCAATTAAGTACAGAAAAATATGCTCAAGTCATTTAGAATGAGAAAAGACTAGTCTAAGTGTGCTGTGTCACCTGACCTCCAGTGACTTTAAAAACATTTGTTTCTTTTGCAGCCATGACACATGGTTGCCTTATGCATGTCAATCATTTCCAACAGCTATGCAGCTTTAAATCATAAAAATTTCAGAAAAGAAAAATCACACCAGAAGGTCACAAAGAGCATCTGACCCGCAGCACCATGAGTCAGACTGAAGAATTTGTAAGGCGGCAGCAAGTCTCTCAAAAAGAAACAGTGAATGGCTTCTATGAGAATTTTTATGAAATCACAGATGGGTTGAAGCTGGAAGGGATCTCTGGAGGTCATGTGCTCTGAACTCCTGCTCAAGGACAGTCACCTAGAGCCAATTTCTCGGGACCACGTCCAGATGGCTTTGGAATATGTGTCCAAGGATGGAGACTTAATAACAGCCCCAAGCAACCTGTGCCAGTGCTCAATCATCCTCCCAGTGTATTTTCTGATGTTCAGATGGAATGTTCTGTGTTTCAGTCTGTTTCATTGCCTCTGGTCCTGTCACTGGGCACCACTGGAAAGAACCTAGCTCTGTCTTCCTTGCATCCTCCTTTCAAGTATTTACATCTGCTGACAAGATTCCCCTGAGACTTGTCTTCTCCAGGCTGAAAAGTCCCAGCTCTCTCAACCTTTCCTCATATGTGAGATGTTCTGTCTCCTCAAACATCTTTGTGTACCTTCTCTGTACCTCTAATTATGCCCATGTCTGTCTTGTACTGAAGCGCCCAAAACCGAACCAAGCACTCCAGGTATGGACTTACCAGTGCTGAACAAAGTGGAGGGATCAGCCTCCACAGCTGCCAGTGCTTTGCCCAGTGGCAGCCCAGAGTATCATCAGCCATCTTTGCAGCAAGGGCTCATTGCTGGCTCATGTTCCACCCAGTGTCTGCTAAGGCCCCCAGGGCATTGTCTGCAAAATTGCTTTCCAGCTGGGTGCCCAGGGCTGCCCCTCCACAAGTGCAGGGCTTTACAGTTCTCCTTGATGAACCTCATGGAGTTCCTGTCAGCTTATTTCCCTAATCTGTCATGACCTCTCAAAAATTACCCTGGTCTGGGGATTTCTTGTTTCTTAGATCAAAAATGCCCATGTAGCAGAACCACATGTCAGGCCACCCATCCCCATGAATGCAGCTAATGCGTGTGCCAGGCTACCATCGAAGAATCAGTTCTTCCAAATTTCAGGCTAAATCTTTAAATGTATTTTCACAACTAATCGTCACAGGTTTCAAGGAAGATAAACATGTACACATTCAGTGATCTGAGGCCCTAACCAGTTCTGATGTTTTTAGATAAGTTAAAGCATTATATTCAACTTCCTTCTAAAAAGTGATGGAGTTATTTGCAGTTAGGCTATGTTGATTGTAAATTTTATTATAGTCTCATACCTTAGAGTTTCTCACATACATTTTCTTCTAAATGCACACTTAAAGCAAGAATATATCAAATAATGGGAATTAGAACAAGACAAAAAAAACCCTTTGATTATCAGCATCCTGGTAGAGCACTTGCTACACTAAACCTTAGAACTGTTATAGGAAGGGGAAAGCAACACATTTGTGTATAAAACCTACAGAAATATGGAAAAAATTCAAAATACATTCTCATAAAATATGCTAAGAAACCACATTTAAGAATGTTCCTCAATTTGCACCCACAAGCAAAGGTTCAAGTATTTGAAACCTGAGTGAATATTTTAACCTAAATGTCTGAAATAAGAACACAAAAGTCAGCCCTAAACACACATGCATATTCTAGTGTCTGGTAATATTTTGAAATACAGTACTTATAATTTTCTTTATTACATTAGACTGTTACATAATGTCACTTCAATGCATAACATTTTTTGTTGCCAGGGAATATTAAAACCATCTATTCTTTTGTATGCAACTAAGGCCAAGATAGCCAGTCACTGAGCTGTCTAAGTATTTTCACCTTTGTTCTGTCACTGTATTAGGCAGACCACGCCACACCAAGTACAGCAGTACTATATTAGCTGAGAAGACTGGGCACGGAGGGAATATTTTAATGAAGTAATCCTTGCTTCCAAATCTGCTAATTTTTTCTCAGGCATTTACTCTTGCATAAGCATCCAGCAAAGTTATACATTACAATTTAAGGTGATGGCCCAATGTTACCACTTTTCCTTTTGGCACAAAGCAGGAATGTTTCTAGTCTGTACAGAAAAAGATGGTCTAAATTTACAGCGGTTTTGCAAGACATTTGCAAAACAGAGACCGTTTTCTGAAACCCTCTTCTGAAAAGCAATATCTCATCCTTGAGTGGGCTGAAGATATTAGTTTTCATCTCCTCTGTTAATTAAGCACTAATGAAAGTAAGTGGTAAAAAGCCAGATTTTGAGAGCTATTCAGGAGCAATCACACTTTGAACAGTTGATTAATGAAGCATTAATAATCTCTTTTAGTATAAAGCAGTAAAAAAAACCCACAACAACCACAAAAAAAAAAAAAAAAACAAACCAAGAAAAGCAGATACTGTTTTCTAAAATGTCAGCAGAACCAAAAAATAGAACCATACAGTTACACATACATACTGAAATAAACAGTTTTGAGCATTTGGAAACCAGAAAAGGCTTGAAAAGATACCTAACAACATTTAAATGGAAATAAAGATAAATCTCCCTGCATTGCAGATGAACAATGTGGTATAGCTATAAAGCATAAGATGTGGAATTTGGTAAGCACAGAGGCTGTACACAGACAAAGCCTTTATGTAGTTGTTCTGCCATGTTGTCCATTAAAGCATTAACTGCAAATATTTATCTGCTGCTACAACAGTTTCTCATCTCAAAATTGCCATGTTTCTATTGTTGATTTTATTACTGTTAAGTCAGATTAATAGTACTAACTTCCTTTTTCTGTACATTATGAACTTGTCCTGGAGGTTCACTCAGACATTTGTACATCTGATTCACAGGAATGGATGAACCTGGCAGAGACAGAACCTGGCAGAGACACTAGTTCAGCCATAGGAACTAAACAATAATATTTAGCCTGGCCCGGGGATTCCTACAGCCACTTTAGCAGCAGATTGGCAATTATGTTGGGCACTCAAAGACAAACATATCATCTTTGTAGTGTCCTGGTGCCACCAAGCAGCTTTTTAAAGAAAATTTTTGTCACTTTCTTTTCATTCATGTGCCTTAAATTAGAAGTTGAGGAGTCTGCACTCAACTGACCAATAGATAAATGATGTGTCTGTGCATAGAAGATGCACAACCACTTACATTATCATCTCTCTTGTTTTTTATATCAACTAGAAATGTTTAGATAGAGAGTTTCAGGTCATGTTTAAATCATTAAGCACACCTAACATTTATAGCAGGACAATTGTTGCTAGCGCTCTCTGGCTTAAAGAGAAGGAAAACTGAAATTATGCTACTATTGTGAGCTTGTTTAAAAGGTGCAGCCTGGTGATCAAATTACAGGGAGATGGATGCATTTACAGAACCTCTCTTTCCTGTCTCACTTTCATTGCATAAATATAATTTTTAAAAGGTGCATATAACAATACAGGCAACAAATGTACTAAGACTACAAAAATGCAGTAATAGTGTACATAAACCATATTCAGTGATAAAGGTATTTGTAGCAAGTTACTTGTCTAGTTATTATTTTTATTGTTTATATTAAATTACTCCTTTATAGCAGATACCAGGGATGTTTTTGTCTTGCTACACAAACTCATAACAGCCTAAACTCTCAAGAACCTTTCAAGATAAAGAAAGCAAGTAGGCCAAGAAAAGAAAAGAAACACGAGCATCAAAAGGTGAATTGACTAGTTCCACACAGGATAATAAATGCAAGCCAGCCAAAGAAACTAGGCAACTCTCACCCACAGATCCACCAACTACGCTGTCTTAATTGAGAATGCCACCAAATTCTTTATAGAATTAAGTTAACACACTCAAGCCTATCAAGGAAAAAAAAAAAAAAAAAAAAGTTTATAANAAAAAAAAAAAAAAAAAAGAGTTTATAATACATATTTAAACAATCAGTCAAGCACTAGGAAGAGGCCAGTTTGAAAAATGAAGTTTCAAGGGTACTTATACACATAATAGTTGTGCAATAGGTCAATAGGATTATTTCCACCGATACTAAAAGCCTGTGGATTATATTCCGTACGGAAAAGTAGGCTTTCCAGTAGATGAGCTGAAGGTCAGCTGTCTTTATTCCATTAGTTACCAAACTACTCACACCAATGCCCAGCTTTTAGCTCAACAATTGATAGTGACAGCAGAAAGTAATTTGGCAGTAGACTGCATAGGTCGTCATCGATAGTCTTATGTCAAGTATGTTCTAGGCAGGTATTGGTGATCTGTGGCCAAGAATATGTTTCCTGAACCTCTTAGTGTTATCTCCTGTGCTAAAAGGCTCATCTGTACACAGACAGAGTAGCACTGAGAGACAATGGCAGATGTGGCAACCTGAATAATAAATACCCTGTCCCAGCTCCTCCCAAGCCCATCAGTGGTCCATCTCCACATGTCCAGATAAGCACAGAAGAGCAAGCACAGTCAGGAATCCAGTGGATATCCTCTCCAGGGTGTCCAGCCTGCCCCAAGAGAGTCATCTTGTGAAACCCAAGATGAGCAAACAGGAAGTAGAGCTCTGGAATACCTTTCGGTCTAAGAGGGTCACTGTCTAAGGGTAGAGAACACATTATGAAATATAGGTGAAGAGCATTACATGCACATATATAGTGCATTTATATGTTTGTCTCTGTGCAACGCATTTTCAGTCTTGCTTTTGCTTGGACCTGAGGGTATAGAGCTGTCTCATCTCTATCAGGATGATGGATTAGCCTCCCACAATAATTTAGCATTCTCCATGTAGCAATTTAGGCTCAGTGCACTCCTATTCCTTTCTGCTTCCTTGTCTGCAATATCTGTGCAAATATTTTTATTTCTCCAAAGTTTGTTAACAGGCTTTTATGAAGAGCAGTACTTCCTCAATACACTGTATACACAAAACATATTGTATTCAGTCGTTACCCTGCAGGATTTATACCTTTAGAAATAAGCAAGACTAACTCAGTGAAAAGCTGCAGGTTTAGCTTTAGCAAAAGGCAAAATTATTCAGAAAGATGCTTATCAGGGAAATTATATACAAGCCTCCAGGTGGGCCCAAAACCAAAAAAAATTTAAGATGGCAAAGAGTGAAAAGATGTGCATGTCATTGAGCATTTGCCTACTTTTGGCTAACGATACTTTGTCAAAACAAATTCAGTTGTCTTCAGAGAACTGCCAAGTTCATGTGAAACAGTACAGCAAGGTTGTCGAAGGACATTTTTTCTCTCTCTCCCTTTCCCACATGGCTGGTGCATAGATAACCCAGGCCAGGTCAAAGGCCCAGCAAGGGTTCATCTCCTGGCGCCTTCACGTCTGAATTCCAGCCAAGAATCAACATCTTGGTATGGGAAAACAGAATGTGGAAAGAGATGAAAAGAATAAGTACGTGACAGAAAGACACACTTTTACACTATAAAAGACACATGAAATATCACAGAGGCAGAAGTATCCTACACACACTCTGGAAGTGTCCAAGGAGCTTCTCTCCGGAGTCTGGAGCCAGGCTCTTCTGGTTACTTTCCTAGGAATTGAGTGAAAAGATTCCAAAGTATACTTCACTACCAAATAGGCTTTGGTAAGATACATTTGGTTTCCAAAGTTATATTATTTTTTGCCTTTTCGTGTGCTGTATTCTCTCTGCTAGTAGTTTCTTTTTTTTTTTTTAATTTTCATTTTATTTTTATTCCTGTGTAGTATGTAGTCTTTGTCCCAAGTCTATGTTTGTTATTTTTGTGTCTAATAAATGATAATTTATGTCATATTAGACTGGATTGGCCCATTATTAAAGAACTTGCAAACGAGACTGGGTCTTAGGGTGTTGACCACCCCAACAAAAGCTACTGCCTGCTGCCAGAGGCCTAGGCAAAAGGCAAAGATTTATCTAAGCTCCTGTCTCCATTCATAACAAAGGTATAGCCCAAGACCCTGTGAATTATTAATAAAATAATAAATGACAAGCTTTCTAAAAGAAAAATATCCTTTCATGGAACATTTTCTCAATCTTTGTCATATGGAAGAAATTTAAACAAAAGTATAGCACAACGCACAGTGGTGTTTTATGGAATGTTTTGTTTCTCTCTAAAGGTAAAAAGCTTTCAAAGGACAAAAATAAGAGAACTGTTCTTTGTTTGCCAGTCAAACACAATACATGCAAAACAAAGATGTAAAAAAAAAAAAAAAAAAAACTANAAATGTAAAAAAAAAAAAAAAAAATCTATGTGTAGATCAGGAATTGATGCCAAATCACTCCTTTTCATTACACTGTTAAGTCACTGAGCGATTCTCATTTAAAATATTTCTTTTCTTCATTCATTCTTCTGTTTTTAATTAACAATTATCAGTTTCCAGGAAAAGGAGTATGTGCTGGCTATGTAATGCAGATTGTCTCCGTTGTTTTACACCACAGTCATTTTATGTTACATAAGCCTGTTCCAATGGATTGATAATGTTGTGTAGAACAGCATGATTTTTCCCACTGATTCCAATGAAGGAAATTATGGTCCATAAATGATCTAATGATCTATATTTTAAGGAAACTGTATTTTAAGGAGTCTCTCTCAACTGTGAATTAGTCAACAAGCCATAAAGATATCTCTTTTATCATTTAGAACATAATGAAACTAATGAAAGAATTCTCAGAAGATCACATGCAAATAAACATCTTCTTTAGTGAGTTTTTTATATGATATTAAATCCCAACCTCCAGCTTCAGTTATTTCAAGAGACCACTCAATTTATGAGAGTGAACAAACCAGAAACAAGCTACTTGCACTCCATAAAACCACAATTTTTAAGGAAACTCAGAAAGTGCAAGAGGTGCTTCACTGAAACGCAGACCTGGTATAATTATTCTGCCAGACTGGGTGTCTTCTTTACTGGCAACTTTGGAAAAATCAAAGAACTTTGGCAGAAGGGTTAGTGCAACATTCAATCAACATAAAACACTTCTCAAAGCATTAACTTGGCCCATTCAACTTAGCGAACTCTAAGCCCATTCAATTTTAAGTTACTGAAAAATTCCTAGAAGAGGGAATTAGAAAAAGGAGAAAGATAAAGAAAGATAGAAAATATATAGAAAAGCACATTTATAGCTACCAACTCCTGGACTCCAGCAGTGTTCAGACAGAAATTCAAAGAGGAGGTAGAGTCAAGACTTGTTCTTGCCGCATGTTTGGCCTTAAATATCCCTTGGCTTTCCTAGGCCCTTCCCACAGTTGGGACTTCTGGTCATTTGGCCACTCAAGAGCTGGGTTAGGGGCTGCAGAGGCAGGTGTGGAGCCTTACCTTGGTGTGCCAGGGATGGGCAGCCACTGCCATGCTGGGATACAGGCTATGGAGGGGTGTGCAGTACAGGGCACTGCATTGCCTCACCACAGCAAGGACAGACCTGCCCCTGCCCCCACACACATGCACCTCAAAATGTCTCAAGACATCAATCTTTCCAGCCTCCCACACCAGTGTGACTCACTTAATATTTTTCTTAAAATGGAATGCCTCAGTGGGTCACACTGCCTCCACAGTGGCTTAGATATCATTCATTTTTAGAGGAAGGGAAGTTAACAAACCAGGGAAAAAAAATTTCCCAGCCCAGTATAATATTGCTGTAGCTGTCAGCCTTCATTACATTCCCAGTGAATTATTTTAGTTATCAAAAAAGTATCCATTTCCTGTGTTTACTTGGTCAACTACAAGTGACACTCCAAAATATAAAGAACTGAAACAGCCCCAAGACTACCTCTGGAAATACCACCTATACAACGTACAGGAAAGAAAACATAGGATTCCATTTCTTCATCATCATAAGACACAGAATTTCCCAGATATACGAGCACTCTTTTTTCTTTGTCTTTAGAGATGCATTGAAATTATGATATTGCTGCAAAAGAGAAACAATAGATTCTTGCCCCACTTTTCAGAAAACTGGGTGTTCTACTACAGCCAGATGGCAAAACCAATAATTGTCTCTACTGTAACAATGTTTTACATTTTCAGAGCCACCCATAAATCAACATTTCTGAACAGGAAACTAGTACGTTTTCAAGGGTTAGTGATAATTTTTTGCAAACCCATAAATTTTTTTATAGGTATTCACTGGTGAATAGTCTTAGAACACTCCAATGTTTTAAAAACAGCAACAGGTTTACATCAAAGATAACAGAGTAGTTTTTAAAGTGAGTTATGCTTCACTTGACAGTATAAAAGAAAAACAACAGTCAAGAATTCACAGGAGTAAGTGGTAGTATTCACTTCCATGAACCAAAACAATGACAGATCACTGGTTTTCCACATAACTATGAGGAAACTAGCCAAGACAGATGTTACTACTAGGAAAAAAACACACAGCAAATCTTCACACCTACATCTGTTACCTGTCAAGCTGCTTCTAGTTTTTGGCCTTGGATGTTAGGCTTTCAGGTTGGGTTTTCTTCAGAGCTTGGAGGAAAACCATTTAGGCACAGAGGGTGAAAGGACAGAATAGCTCGATACCTAACCATTTTCTTATATAAAACAGGGAGGGTGTAGGTTAACAAAAAAAATTTATCATGAAGTTAAAAAAAAAATGTTGTTTTTTCATTAAACAATCCCTTTAAAATATTACACCTCCAATGAAATTCTGAAAAAGCCAATACATGTTTTGCACATTGCAATCAAAAAGGTATTTAGAATGGAAGCCATTTGTTTAAGAACTCACAGCTAGAAAAAAGTTATAGAAATTCTGTCATGTAGCTCCAGCTTTGTAAATATCTGCTGTAAAGGCAACAGCAAACAAAAACTCACTCTTATTTTAATAATTGAAGTACAATTAGAGTTTGCAAGAGAACGTCCAAGAGCTGGAACTTAAATATGAAAAGGAATATAAGCATAAGTGTCCTAAATAAAAATGATTAAATAAAGAATAGAAAAATTAATTACAGAAGGATTTCCCTGATTGTTTCCCTCTGTCAACTACAAAATTAACATATAATGTATTTACAAAGGTTGTAAACAATAACAACTTGCTCAAAGCCACTGCTACATTGACAGCATTAGTCAGTGATTTCACTGAATCCCTCCAAGTCCTCATACCAGTCTCCATGATAATCCTGGAAAAGTATATTTTATTAAAAAAAAAAAAAGAAGAAACCATTCCAAGCAGATTAGAATCCATAAACAAATTTCATTCTTTCTCCTTGTCTCTAAGGTCCAGGATATAACAGTCTGATTCTACCCACAGCAGAAAAAGGCACTGATACAAAATTCAATTCAAAATCCAAACCAAGATTTCTTTTAGCACATTAGTATCCATATCCCTTAGATACTAAAATGAACTCTCACTGATCAGCTATATGACATTTGAATTCAACAAATGCATGCACATACAAAACCAAAACAGATATCACTGAGAGTTTCCACTGCAAATTCAAGGGAATTCAAGTCTGTCCTTTAAAGACCTGAGATGTAGCCTCACCATCCAGTAGACAGGATTGAGTTTTATGCAGGTAATGAATTTGGACAGTGGGTATATCAAAGCATTCCCTCATCCCTAAGCATTCCTTCCACGGGCAGCTACTGACAAAGTTATTTCAGAGATTAGAGTCATGAATTAATGAAGACATCATTACCTGATAACACAGTCATTAATATGTCTTACTGCTAATTATTTTTGTCATTAGAAAACAGTGATCTATGGCTACAAGTTTTAACAGAAAGATATCAGCAAAAATTAGTCTGATCTTGTATAAAGCACACAACAAATGGAAACATTCCACAGAATTTCACAGAGTTTAGACCCTGTGACAGGATACTAGTAATGATTTCATAAACTTTAGAAATGTAGAGCAAATAACCTATAGAATTTTAAAGACTAGTTCATAACATTTCTTGAAGGAACTGCTGTTTCTAGGATTTTGTCACAATCAAAACATTGTATCTTAGATTAAGGACTTCTAAAGGGAAATTATTTTAGCAAGGTTCTTTTTTTTGTTTTGGTGGTGTGTAATGTAGTGGAGCAGCTGTGCTGAATAAGACCCTTTTGGGTGACTTCTGTGGACTTTGGAATAGATCCTTAATTGTTTTGCTGTTATCATTTTGATTTTTATTCAATATGTCACTGCTATGGGCCAAGCACATTAAGAATACATACATGGAATTACACCACAGAGCAAATGGACACAAACAATAACCACAGTTAAGGGTTTCATTCAAAGCTTGTCAAGCCAATAACAGAATCTCACCTTCTCAAGAAGCAATACTGACAAAATACAACACTCAGTAATTAGAGACAGAGGGATAAGCCCTTCAATTTCTGTTTCTCCAATGTGATCAATACTATATCATCAAAATCACACACTTTAGGCTTGCTCTTACAGTAAGTCTGTGGACTACCACCAGCACTTGAATTTGGTCAAAAAAAGAGAAACTGGCTGTACTGTGTAACCTTGGGGTCCATAACTACTTTTAGAGACAAGCACTCAGAATGAAAATTCCT
The DNA here is from genome assembly GCA_013397935.1 of Dasyornis broadbenti. Lineage (NCBI taxonomy): Eukaryota > Metazoa > Chordata > Aves > Passeriformes > Dasyornithidae > Dasyornis > Dasyornis broadbenti. The sequence continues at coordinate 1,754,445 of VZRN01002263.1, forward strand.
ATAACTAATCCAGCGCACACTCTGAAACTAAGATAACATTTATTTGTGAGAAAGAAAATGTCCAATATGCTGTTAATACATCTACATTCATTTTTTCCCTCGTCAGATTTGTGTATTTGTTTGCCAGGATGTCCCCACTCCTTTTTCTTTCTTTTCGATTCTATGACAGTTCTAGAGCTCATGTTCTTTCCCCACACGTGATCCATATATCAATACATCCATTCCCCAAGGTGCCTCAGAAACATCCCTTCTGCAGGGGAAGAGTAAAATTGGCATTCTAATTGTCAAGCATCAGTCCCGTAAGACAGATTTGACATAGCTTTGCACCCAAAGCATTCACTTGCTTCCAGGCACTACCAGCATGAAACACACTGGCATGATCTATTTGCCTGTCCCAGCCCATCTGAAAAGCTACAAATGAACATGAGCAGATTAGAACAGACCTAATCAGTCTCCAGGATTTTAAAACAAGTCACATATTCTTTATATCCATATCTTTAATGTAAGATATGGGCCAAAATTAAGAGTTTGGTGGGGGAGACAGAGAGACAGACCAGGTGTATCTTGTATCTAGAGGGCAGCGTGTTTTTGACATCAATCACAAGTCTTTGCAGCCTGAACTTTAGACTAGAAGAAAGTGAAAGTAGAATCAGCTAACCTGTGGTCCAGGATGGCAAAAGGGAATGTGCTGTATCTTCTCCTAGAAATACAAGCAGCCTTATTTTTATTTCCTTCTGAAGCGAAGCTTGGGAAAGACAACTCCATAAAGTCAAAAAAAAACCCAAAAAAACAAAAAACCAACCAACCAACCAACCAAAAAGATAAGAAAGAAAGGGTAAAGAAAATAAAACAGAGCTGAGATGACAAGATTTACTCCTAGTCTCTAAACTAGGTACTAAGTACCAGGTTTTGACAAAAAATTACCTTAAAATTACAGCCCTAGTCAGAGAAACATCATAGAAAGATTTTGCCTTGTCAATTCAACATGAAATACTCTATTCATTTAATATATGTATCAAGTAAAAAGAAAAAATTCTTTCATGTCAAACCCATGTCAGTAACAAGCCTGCTTACCTGTGAAAACAAGTATCACACTGCATTTCAGATATGTTATCAAGCTGTCACTTTTTATTCGGCAAAAGTTGTTCCCACCAAGTCTTACTATCTCATATTTTCCCTTCTTTTTTCAGAATTAGGCTAGCCACTGTTTTCAGAGGAAAGTATTTTTTTTTCTTTCTTGATTCTAAGAATCTAATGCATTCTCACTATGCTGTCATTTATGTCATTGAAATTCAGGAAATTTTAGTGCTCTTAAATATTTAAACAGCAAGTGCTATTTGTACGCAGGGTTAAAGGTTCTATTTCAGGTGTTCAAAAACTGGAATAACCACTGTCAGTAAAACTGTAATTCTAGAGAGAGTAATGAGATATTTTTGTATCATCTGATATCTTATTTGTCTTTCCTTTTCTTCCAACAAATCTTTATTCCAGGCACACAAGTAATCCCTCAACCCACGTAAATGTAGTCCCATATACTGTGAGGGTATTTTTGTAAGGAATTAAAACAGATTATGAGAAGAATACACTTTTTTGACAGCATAATCCAGTCAATGGACAGTATCAACATACTATATAAAAGACACTGCATGATGAAAACTGAGTGCTTCAAAACACATCTGCTGCCGGTTCTTAAAAATTACTTGTCCCAGAAGAAATTGTTTTGGTTTATATATAGCGTGTAAGTAGACTAACAGTACATTAAAGCAGCCAATATGCATCTTCCTGCACAGCAGGAGCACTCAGCATACACTGATGAGTCTATACCTGGGGGGTTCTGTTAGTCTGTCTTCCAAATAACAGTGATTTACTCACATCCATTCTTCCAAGCACACTAACAGCTAACCACCATTATTCTTCTGGAGAAGAATGGATAAAGTCACTGTGGAGAGGGGATTTCTTTTAACTGCAGCATTTGTATCTTTATATTTGAATGGAAAAAATTATGTCACTGAAAACCCATGAGGCAAAAATACAGTTCTTCCAGTAACACCCACTAGGAACAGAGGTTTCTTTCTATATCCTCTGATTAAACAGTGAGCTAAAAAAGTAAAAAAAAAAAAAAAAAGGCCATTCAGTGAAGACCTGAAACACACATAGGTGAAAAATCACCTGAAAGGTCCCACATCATGACCCAAAAGCTTTTATCCCAGCACAGCAACATTCCAGCTTTCCCAGTCCCCACAGAAAGATATAAGATAATTACAAGAATGACTAAGTGTAGCCATTCTATAGCATGGTTGCACTGGCTCTTCTCATGACAGAATTCAAATCCCTCCATTAAACATGAGGGAGTTCACACATAGTGCTCGCTGAGACAGAGGTGATTCTGAAATTACTTCCTGCTAAATAGGGGATTGTAATGAAAAGGACCAATCCAGGCTTTGATATCTGCTACATCTGTATGTTTCACAGAAGAAAATCATGGACAAAACCAGACACCCAACATATTCTTTTAACAGGATGCAAGTCAAAGCCTCATGTTTAAACATTCATGTTAGAGCAGCCATTAAAAAGAAAGAAAAATAAAGGGGGTTTTATTACCTTTTCCTGACCAAGATTTAAAATTTTATAAGGCTAAATAGGGTGCCCAAACAGGAAGAAATTGCTTCCACTGAGATGACTGAGCAAGTAGAGGAAACAAACAACATGATTTTTTTAACCATAAAACTGCTATCAATTCTCATTATTTTGAGAACTGGAAACATTCTGTTATAAAATTTTAAGCATGTTCTTCTGTAAAATGTTACAAATTGGATATTGTACTTAGAAGTGGTCTTTTAAGGTTTGCCTTTTCGGTTTGCTTGTTCTTTCACACCAGTGAGTCTGCCTTAGCAGAAGATGAGTATGGAGCTCCACCTAAAGGTGCAAATCTAAAGCTCTCCTTGAGAAATGTGGCCAGCCAACTAGCCTAAGTTTCACTAAAAGGAAAAAAAGAAAAAAAAAAAAAAAAAGGGAGGGGGGGGGGGGGAAGTTTATTGATTGCAGTGAAGAGTGAGCAAAGGGAGAGAAAAAAATCACACTAACAGCAGTGCCAGGAACTGTATAGCTCTACCTCTACCACTCTGCACTTCAGCTAATTATATCCTCAGAGTGATTATCCTGGCTTTGGTGCTAGACTAACACAGCTACAGAGCTGTAGCCAGATGATACGGCTTTGTGCACTAGAACACTTCATGTTACGGACATTCCTTGGGCATCTCTGTGAAATCCCACTGCAGCCCAGCCTCAGCCTCAGATGTTTTCAAAAAGCTGGAGCACAAATGAGACTAATTTTTTTCCTCTGCACTTCAGCTGTCTTTTTAGTTTTAGAACCCAGAAAGTCCAAAGAATCACATTTCAATGGCACAATTTTACCCTAGACATTGAGGCTAGATCTTTTCACTCAAGAATGCAGCATGTTAATCTGTGTGCTCAGCTCCAATGTTGCAAACCTCAGTATTAGAGTTCTGTCGTTTGATGAAAAGCTGGCTTTCTAATTCCCCAAATTAAATCTATTGGTATTAGTTTAATTTATATTCTTATTACCTATGCAGAAAACCTGTTCATTTTTGTTAATAAAGACAATTAAACAAAGAGGTAAGAAATAATTAGGTGCATAACACTTGCTCTGTTGAAAAGAAACAATAAAACGAAGCTGGGTTTTTACACTGTTGGACTATTGTGCTGCCTAGAAACAGATCTGACATCGCCTGTCATCCATTCTTTGAACTGCCTGATGTTGTGCTCATGGCAGGATAATACGCCAGGTACAAGACTCTGTTCACTCTGCATGGACTTGAGTAGTTGTAGTTTCAGAGTTCTGAGACTCACTGTGCATCGTGAGAGATATCACTATTAGCAAAGGTGTTAACCTTGCTCATGCGTTCGTTAATGAAACGCAATTAGCAAGGAAGGACGTGGCAGCTAGACGCTGCCTTGGTTTATGGCATTTAACAAAAATGGCATGACATTTTTTCCTTTTACACTTGTATTACATTACCAAAACGATTTGGCACTTTGGCCAAGACTGACTAAGCCCTAGCACCATTTGTAAGGCACAAGTATCTGTACACAGAACCTCTTCACCCTCCAAAGGTTTGCTCTGCTCTCTTGTACCATTTCAAAAAGTAGGTTCACATGTACATGAAAAACACCCAGGTGAAAAGCAAGGCATCTTGCTAGTTTGTCTCTCACTGAACACATTTAATGTACAATTCACAAATGTTAAATTCAAAGGGGTCATCTGGTTCTTAATGTTATGCTCTCTCTTCTGTCAACATTTTATGCTTTATAGTAGGAAGTTTCTAAACTTACAGACTTGAAAAGGGACAGAACAGTGAAAGGATGGAGAGAAGACTAAGGAAATCTTTGGTCAAACACCAAAATCTGCGGTCAAACACTCAACAAAATCGCAAACTAATAGAAAGACATTTCAGGTAGCCACAGATTGTGGCTGGACAGCTGAATTTTTAAAAGGTGTAATTTCACGTTGCAGTGGCAGGTGATGAGAGCATTGACTTCTGTTCACTGTACTGTAAACAATGACACCAGCATCAACACGGACTTTTTCAATTCTATACACTGCTGCTCAACCAGCAAAGGAAGAAAAAAAGTTAGGCATTCCACATCTTTCCCAAAGGAAACATATTTTTGAGTGAAAAATATGAAATGAGGAGTGACTTTTCAGACAACTCATCTCACCTCTACAGGGCTGCTTTTATTTACTTAAGCCAAATAATTAATGAGGCATTCAAAGATATGTCACTGAGCTGCAGTATCCTAGGGACACACCTCTGCACCTTCAATGTCAAAGAACTTTGACCCCTGAGCACTGTTACTGAGTAAATACCACAAAAGGAATGAACAATGGAGATGGAAGACAAGAACCATGAGAAATTATGACAGCTGATGGAATCTGCGCAGTAAGAGTAAAATTAGAGTCAGGAGTATTCCAAATATCAAGTCAGAAAAGTGACCACCACAGAAAGACCACAGCACTTGGGACAAGACAAGGAAAAAATGCACAACTGTAAACTAGGGAACTAGCAAAGAACAAAAGTGGCTAGAGGATCAGTGAAAACTCTTATACTGACAACTCAATGACTATTGAAGAAAATTGCACCCAAAAATAGAAAAGTCAGTCATGAAATTACAGCAAGGATGAAGCAAATGGAAGGATAGGCAATCAACAGCCCACTGGGAGTGCAGTAGGCATTCAGTATGGGAGCAGGAAAAGCAGATAGCTGGGTTAGGGTGGACAAGTTGCAATGCAGAGCAAGGCACCAGTGGAAATAGATAGCTATGCAAGTAATGCTTAGAGCTGTAGTTGTCTTTAATTTCTATATTGTAGATTAAATACATTTAATAAATATATTTTATTAAATAGATACAATTTGAGACAACCTCTGTACAGTAGCTGGTCTTTATTTTTTCAAGTGACAGATATGAACTGTAGAAATAGAAGCAGAATGTTGCACATTAAGAAGTTTTCTTCTTTCCAATCTCTCCCTTTTTTTCCCATTTAGTATACTGTATAGGTCCTCTTAATCAAAATTAATTAAAAACTACCTCCTAAATTATTACATTCATACTTTGCTGAAGATAACAGTAAAGTACTAAGATATTTAGCTGATATGCGGGAAGAAACCCAACAACTTCCACATCTTGAAGTAACAGTTCTTTCTCTTGGGCTAAAATTCAAATTCTCTCCAATTTAGTACACGGCAATTCAGTGTTCTGAAGACAAGTTGCAGGACAAGGTCCAGATGAACTAGAACTGTAGATGACATTCCAGCCCTATGCCAGAAAATGTCTGAAATCATAATCAAAAAGGTTTCCTACTGCAACTATGAAACATCATTCAAGTATCCTGAAGAGACAACAAATACTCCACAGTAATTCCAGAGCCAAATCAGGATACTGATGCATGATTTCTCTATTGTTTCATTTCATCTTACAAATTCCTTTAAATATTATTATTTAGACCTTGTGGGATTTTACACATATGCCATCTTGCTATCTATAGTCTTCTGCAAATGTACTATTAATTGAGAAGTACGTCTTGTTCAACCTCTTTCAAAGTTGAATGACTTCCAAAATAGGCATTTAGCAGTTTTATTTATAAAAATAATCACATTATAAAAGCACCTTTCCTTAAAAACATGCTCTATTGTACAGATGAACATTTTCTTTTGAAATCTGTGCAGAACCAACCTACCTGCTGTGCTTTATTACAGAATCCAAGATTTTCATGAAAACAAACAAAAAACAGCTTGGCTTTTCAACTGTGTAGAAGCTTTCAGCAAAAGTTGCACCTTTTTTTCAGGAATATGGTTGACTCCCCTTTTTTCTCCCCTTTGCAATTTTCTGATCAGTTCACATATTGATCTTGAAGACTGATGTGACACTAAAGGAGTGTGTCATGTCTGTACAGTTTGAAAACTCTGCAGCTTACTGACATAAGTAGTGGAATGTAGATTGCCCAGAGAAGTTGTGGACGTCTTCTGCAGCCTGGTGAAATGTGTCCTTGTCCACAGCAGGGGGGTTGGAACTGGATGATCTTCAAGGCCCCGTCCAACCCAAACCATTGCACGGTCTATGATTACACACCATACTGAATAAACACCATGGATGATTGTGCCAAAGTTTAAACTACTCTGTCTGAGCCCAACAGAGTAGCCCAGATGGGTCCACCAGATGCTCTCTGCTGGATTCACTGGAAACAGTACCGCTGCTCTTTCACTGGTCAAAGCCTCCTTCTTATCTTACCCTTGTTGATTTCTGTTACAAATACTGAAATCGTCTGAGGCATTGCCATGCAAAGACAATGTACAGGATTGTACAGGAAAAGTATTCTCCAGACTAGCAGGTCTGGGAAAAACAATTTTATCCTGAGTGAACACCAGATGCATCAAATTGGCAATCACAAAGTTACTATCTCATACAGAGAAAAACCATAAACAAGGAACAACAAGGAATAGTGGGTAACAGATCTGATGCCAGAACGCCATTTGGTGGGCCCTTTGTTCCCAGACTTGTCAATGATTTCAGACATCACTCATCCCAACAGAGCTTTATTCCTCACTCAGCTTCTGCACATGCAGTAACTGAATGTGTAATACTGAAACACCAACAGAGCCATTCTCCCCAAGAAATACAAAACTATCTCCCTGCCAGTCCTGTCTGAGAGCTGGTGGTTGAACTGATTCCCAGTCTGCCCAGTGCAATAATGAAAGAGAATTTATTTAGATGTTTGAGGAAACAGCCTACATGCCCAGTGACAATGCACATGGGAAGACAAAGAGTTTACAGCTGTCACTCACTTGTATTTCAGCAGAATCACAGAATCATTAAGATTGGAAAAGATGTCTAAGATCAAGTCCAGCCATCAACTAGTACCACTACCATGTTCATCTCTAAACCATATCCTCGGGTGCTGTACCCACACATTTTCTGAACATTTCAGGATGGTGATGGCACCACATCTCTGGGCAGCCTATTCTAATGCTTGGTCACTGTTTCCATGAAGAAATTTTTCCTAATATCTAACTAAGCCTTCCCTGACCTAACTTAAGGACATTTCCTCTCAACATATCACTTATTACCTGGGACAAGAGAAACCCACCTCCCTACAACTTCTTGTCAGGTAGTTTTAGAGAGCAACAAGGCTTCCCTTTCTTCCAGCCTAAACAACCCCAGCTCCCTCAACCACTTCTCATCAGACTTGTGCTCTTCACCAGCTCCACTGCCTTTCTCTGGACACACTCCAGCACCTCCTTGTTTTTCGTGTAGTGAGGGGCCCAAAACTAAAAATAAGACTTGAAGTGCAGCCTCTACAGTGCTTTGTACAGGGGGACAATGACTGCCCTGATCCTGCTGGCCACACTAGTTTTGACACCAGGATGCCATTGACTTTGTTGGTCACCTGGGCACACTGCTGGGTCATGTTCCACCTGCTGTCAGTCAGAACCGCCGGGGTCCTTTTCCTCTGGTCTGCCCTCCTGCCACTCTGACCCAAGTCTGGAGCACCACATGGGGTTGTTCTGACCCAAGTGCAGGACCCAACATGGCCTTATACAACTTGTATCAATCTCGTACCGTTAGCCCCTGCCCATTGCTCCAGCCTGCCCAGATCCCTCTGCAGAGCCTTCCTACCCTCCAGCATTTTGACATACCTGCACAAAAATGGGCCCACTCATGGGGCAGGCCTTTATTTTATTTAAATTGAGATCTTAACATTAGACATGACTGGCCCTTTTCAGGTACATATGTTGCCTCCCATTAGTAGTGAACTGAAGAACTGAGACCAACAATCTGGCAAGGAGACTCTTCACTGAAAGGAATAAGGACTAAACATGAAGAGTCTATGGCCTTTCGGGACAATGCTTGAATAATGAATACAATTGTCTTCCTTATCCTGTTGGAAACTTGTTTACTTCTTTAGTGGCAGCTTGTTTATTTCATCTTACAGCATTACGTCTTGCTGTCATGGAGAGCCCCTTTGGATTCCACGTGTATCTGAACAGAGTCACAGCTGATGGGCCCTCGGGCAGGACCAATGGCTGACAGAATAATTTTTAACTTTAATTTTTGTCTTCCATTCTCCTAGTTTGGTGGGGGAAAGGGCTAGAAATCACTGTTGATGTCTCTAAAGTTCTCTGAGACTCAGGCATGAATGTTCTTATGCTGCATACAAAATATTGTGATTAAATATCTCACAGATAAAAGCTGTTATACATAATTTTCATAACATGTAAGATATTGTATGTAAAATGATTTAGTTTTAATTCACAAAGGGAAAGTGATAAGTAATGAGACCTAGAAGGGACAAATAAAAGTCAATAAGGAGGTAAATATGAGGATGGGAATTTAGGTTAAATGTTTTATTGGTGATGTATACTAGCATATAATTACTTGAATTGATAATCCTATTTTACATGTTTAGGTGTATACTAATCTTTTTTGCTTGCAGAATGAGACAATATAGCAACATCAGTACATATAAGAACCTGGATCACACCAAATAATACTGACAGCTTGATTGGGAACAATAACTGAATAGCAGACCTGTGGGAGTGAGCTTCATGCTGTTAAAATGTGGATTTATACAATATGTTGCTGCTGGGCTTGCCTGGCATTCAGACAACTTTGCAGATGTCAATTTACCTGTGTAATCATATGATAATTTAGCAAAATTAGCATGTGAAATACTTCAGTATCTCCATTTAGTTAGCTCATAATTGTAAAGCAAATATGTACTTACCAAGGTGTTTTCTTGCCCTGTGGTCACATAGAGACTTTGTTTACTAGTTTATTATGTGCATGTGGAACATGTTGAAGCAGAGGTGTCACAGAAGTGTTACTCAAAATACTGATGAAGGCAAGATAATATATTGTGGAAGGATAAAAAATAAGTGTGAAACATCCATATGCCTTCCTGTACTGTAGTAAATGAGTTAATTCTCTTTGGTAGAAAGGTAAGCATTAAAAAAAAAAAAACAACCCATAAACAAACCACCACTCTAATTAGCTATATTTACTATCTGTACAAGGGTAAGTACTCATGAAAGAAATACAACAACATCTAAGAGGAGCAGAGTGGATATATTCTTGATAATTGATAAATAGATTTAATTAAAAATCTTTAGGCAAACAGGTGCTCACAGTCCTCTACCCTCCCAAACTGCCAATACATCCATCCTAAGATAATTCTTAGCACACAAGTTTTATCTCATCTCTACCCTCATATCTTCTACTTGCTCTTGACCTGTCTTACATAAGTTTTCCCAGAAGTGCCCACAGCAGTTGATGGGCTCACTGTGTTCTCCAGCGAGTCCATTACAGAGGCGGCTGGAACCAGCGTGTCCAGCATGGAGCAACCCCTGGTATCTTCCTACAGAGGCCACCCCTGCAGCTCCCACCTCCACCTCTACCAAAACCTTACTACTTACAGCCAGTACAGCAAGAGATACTTCCTTCCGAAACCAGAGGTTTCAATTTCCCTGTACTTCTATTAAAACACATGTACAAACATATACACAACAAGGAAGCGTAATCTTTTAAGTGAAAATATAATTAGAGATTTTCCCATTTTCCCCGAAGGGGAACACAAGCTTTAAACAGTTTTAGATGGAAACAAACATCATTGTTATCTCAGAATGGATAGTTTGTTTTTCAAAGCCGGATCTAACTGCTGCTGTAGTTTTGCAGTGACTCCATTGTAGGAAGGTATCTCCCCACCTGCCTACCAATAATAAACGTAGGAAAATACTGTCCACTCCAGTCACAGAAATATGCCACTCCTAAGACAAACCACGCTCATGGGATGTGTGGGGTCTCTGTTCATATTGTCAGCACGATAATGAACATTGTTGCCACAGGAGACTTTCAGAGAGATGCTAGTTTGCTTCCAGCACAGTTTAATCACCAGTGCTGTATTTACTCAGCACTTCCTAATTCACTGCAAAACCATGACTGTTCTTAATTTACAACAGCTGAAAGTGTGTAGGTGTGACTTAGTTTCAGGTTAAAGTTACACAATACCTACAGGCACTAATCAACCAGATCTGAAGTGTGAGACTACAAAATTAGCATATCTGAAAAGAACTGGTTTTAGTTCGTTGTAGCTCCTATGTAATTCCCAACTATATTGATTCAAGCAAACAACAAAAATAATAGAAGTTATGTACTGACAGATTCTATGCTCAAGACTGTTGGGAAGCCAGGAATAAACCCCAGATGCTAACTCCTCATACAGAGGCATTATTAAGAAGGACATTTTCAGGTTAGGTATCCATCATGAAGCAGCCCAGTACTAGGATATCTAGAACACCAGTGAGTTTATATTTCCTGGCTGTGTAAGGAGCTAGCCCTGAATAGCACCTGGCTGGCCTAAACGATGAAGTTCTCTATCTGTAGTTTCTTTTCTGTGAATAGATGCTGCAAATGAAAGCAGTTGAGGGAAGAATGAAATATATTTATTTTACAGTAATAATCTTAACAAAATCACTTCTGCTCATACCTAACAAAAATGTTTCATTTGCCAAATGTTGAAAAGCCATTGGTTAAAGCAGTTCCACAGACAGTTTAAAAGATCTCATTGATAACTCTCTGTGAGGTTTTCTGTACCTCTTTGCTGGCCAACGTTTGCAATAAGTAAAGCAACACACGCGATGGCATTCCTAGTTTGTCTTTTTGTCTTATTCTTGATATGCTTCTACATTCACTTTTGTCCATCAGCTTTGGCTGTAATGAGACATATGAATATTCAACTACCTTAATGGACATTTGACATTTGCTGTTTTAGTATAATATGTTGTTTTAACAGACCAGTCTGCGACCTAGTTCTGAAAAAATCATCCTCCCTAATATTATATTGCTGTGAATTTATTTGACTCAGAGTTAAGTCTGAATTTCTACATATTAGGGAGAATTATCAAGGTGGTACTTACCTTTGGTAAATGGAGCTCATCTAATGCCATTTACCTATACAGGTGTGTACAGAGAACTAGATAATGTCTTACAGCTTACACTATACTGCAGAACTATGGTAGCAGAGCTCTACAGGAGCGTAGACACTGTTTTTTGGTTTTTTTGGTTTTTTTGGTTTTGTTTTTTTTTTTTTTTTT